>JAUIRK010000849.1:72500-89060 GCA_030549495.1 Nectonema munidae
CACACACACACACACACACACACACACACACACACACACACACACACACACACACACACACACACACACACACACACACACACACACACACACACACACACACACACACACACACACACACACACACACACACACACACACACACACACACACACACACACACACACACACACACACACACACACACACACACACACACACACACACACACACACACACACACACACACACACACACACACACACACACACACACACACACACACACACACACACACACACACACACACACACACACACACACACACACACACACACACACACACACACACACACACACACACACACACACACACACACACACACACACACACACACACACACACACACACACACACACACACACACACACACACACACACACACACACACACACACACACACACATACACACACACACACACACACACACACACACACACACACACACACACACACACACACACACACACACACACACACACACACACACACACACACACACACACACACACACACACACACACACACACACACACACACACACACACACACACACACACACACACACACACACACACACACACACACACACACACACACACACACACACACACACACACACACACACACACACACACACACACACACACACACACACACACACACACACACACACACACACACACACACACACACACACACACACACACACACACACACACACACACACACACACACACACACACACACACACACACACACACACACACACACACACACACACACACACACACACACACACACACACACACACACACACACACACACACACACACACACACACACACACACACACACACACACACACACACACACACACACACACACACACACACACACACACACACACACACACACACACACACACACACACACACACACACACACACACACACACACACACACACACACACACACACACACACACACACACACACACACACACACACACACACACACACACACACACACACACACACACACACACACACACACACACACACACACACACACACACACACACACACACACACACACACACACACACACACACACACACACACACACACACACACACACACACACACACACACACACACACACACACACACACACACACACACACACACACACACACACACACACACACACACACACACACACACACACACACACACACACAGATAGTTTATTGAATGCATCAAGAGAAGTAAATTAACAAACACAATTATGTCTAATTTTGATTAATTAATGTACGGCAGTACTTAGTTACACTGTAAAATAGATTTTATATTGATTGAAAATGCTTACGCCGTAGTCATTTCATAAATAACATAGAAATAACATCCTTTTAGAGAAAGAAAGACAAATAAGATAATGAAATAATAGCAATATCAACGCTAAGAAAGTTAAAATCTAAGCAAATCCAGATTATCTCTAAAAGAAGGAAATTTTTAATGGTGATTCATTTGGATAAGATAAGATTAACGAGAACCTCCTGAAATAAAAAATGAAGATAAGCTCTTCAAATAAGAAATTTATTATTTTAGAAAAAAAAGGTTTACTATCAGTACTGAGGCATCATTGGGATATGGAAGATCTGTATTAGCTTTTTTATTCGATTAGACATGTATTCGGTTAAAATATATCAAAATTAAAAACCAATCATTATATGTAAAAGAAAGACAGTATGTAAAACTGTCTAAGTTAGCTTAATATTAAGTTAACAGTATTAAGTATGTAACTTAATCTTAAATTTAAAATTTTTAATTTAAATGATCAATTTTTTTATAAATTTTTATTTACTTAATAGAATAGAATATAATAACAATTATTTCAATAAAACATTAAATCTAGCATTAATACAAGAAAAAATAAGATAAAGACAGTTGCTTGTGACATTATGGTTTTTAAAAGTGGATTTCAAAATGGTTAGAATTTATTTAAAAAATTTTAGATTAAATTTTTTCTCTAATACTTTTCCTATATTTTTGCAATGTGCTAGACGCTGAAGCCGAAGCGAAATTTTAACATCCGGTGGAAAAGCTGGAAGCAGAGCTGAAGTCACTTAAGTAAATTAGGTATTGGCTCTAGCTCCTGATGTGTAAAAATAGTGACATCAAGCTTGTGAGACATTGTAGGATATTTTTGATTAATAAGCAGACACTGGCGCAGATAGTTTTGTAGATTAAAAGTGGATTCTTTTTGCAAACCGATTTTATGTAATACTCAACCTAAATTTTTGATATTTTTTTCTATGGGAATATCATATTAACATGACTTTTTGATATTAAACTTTAAGTTTTTTTCATATAAGGAAGATAAAACTGTATTTATATTTTTATGTACATCAGACATAGACAACCTTTCACTACATGTTGGTTAAATTAAGTTTTCAGAACAATTGCTCGAATGTGACAATTGTGTGTATTTGTGTTAGGATTAATCTTAGAAGGATCTAACTTTTGAGTTAGTGTTAAAGTTTATTTTAGGATTAATGTTAGAGTTAGTTAGAATAGAGTTACTTTTCTTGTAAATTAAAAACATATTCAATGGGTTGTCACATTTACCCAATTGCGCATCTGACCAAATGTCACATTAGATAAATTAGCTTTTAAACCGATTGTCGTAGACTCAGTAACTTAGTATATGTTAGATACGAAACAAAGCTCAAAATTTGCAGAGCGCAAGCTGAATGATTTGTTTCTAGAAAAGTATTCTCTTGGCATTTGTAAGAACTGAACTGTTTATAGCACTGTTCCCCAAACGGTGTGTCGCGACACAGTAGTGTGTCGCAAAACTTTCCAAGTGTGTCGCGAGATTTTTTAGAAATAATAAAAAGATACAGTCATCCCTCAATTAGCACGTCTTCGATTAAAACGATTTCGATTAACGCGGTTCAATTTCTAAATTTGAAAACTTTCTGTTTTTAATACAAAGTTTTAAAACCCATTAATAACCATTTATTTTTTAATTGAAAACTTTCTGTTTCTGCTTGGTGGTGTGTCGAGGAATTTTTCTATGTAAAGAGTGTGTCGAGTCTCAAAAAAGTTAGGGAAACACTGGTTTAGAGTCTGATATCTTGCAATTATTAGCATTATGAGGTTCAGCACAAAATCTGCATACACTGTTACTTTTACATTTGGAACTCACATGTTCAGTCATACAACAATTTGTACAATGCTTGCATGTAAAATAAGAATACAATTTTACATACAAGTAAAAGTGAATATAAATACAGAAATCATTAGAAGTCGTTTTGATGAATTTTTGCATATTTTAGGAAAAATTTTTAATTAATAATTACCATCCTTGACAAATAATATCAGATCAGGATTTTTGTCTAATATTGAATTATGAACATCTTCTTCACGCAGATTAGAAGGTAGAGTAAAACTATGCAGGGGATAATTTTTTTATTTACACGAACATTTAATTTTTTATTTCCAAAAGGAGGTCAACTAGTAGCAAGGGAGTTGTGATCGCAGGAAAAGTAAAACGTAAACAATCTTTTGCGCTTTTTACAAGATAAAAAATAAAAATAAAATAATTATTTTTAGCATTTTCTAGAGTGTATAGAGTCAGTGAATTGACTTCTTTGACTTTACTTGATAGAACGTTTGCATATGATTTAAACAGGAAGGTTTTTTGAAACAGGAGTAAGTAAGAAAATCAAGTTTATTATTAATTTGAGAAAGTTTGTCATTAATATTTTAATTTTAAGATGCGGTGTTAGAGAAGATGTCGCAATTCTAAAACTAATTTCTAATTATTAATTATAATTTTTTTTTTGAAATTGTATTTTATCTAAAAATAAGAATTTTAAGGCAAATTTTATTATAGAGAATTTTTGAGGTCAAGGACCAAACCAAAATTTCTGATAAGGAAATTGAGCTTACGTGCCAATATTTGCCCACATGTGAAGTAGATAGTCTTCAGCTAAATGGAAACATACAAGGACCTTCGAAAATATTTTAACTGAGATGAAAACGGAGTAGAAGCTTTTAAAGTTTTCGAAATTTGGTCTCGGCCATTCCTTGAAAAAATGTTCTACTATGGCAAAGAAAAAAACAATGGAATATGGAATTTGAGAAAAGGGTTTTAAGAGTTCAAAAACCATCAGTATTTTTGTCATGTTTCAGTCAAATTATTTCTCTCCAAATTCCATGAATAAAAAATTGGAAAAAATACTATGCTATAGTAAATTTTTTTAAAAGAAATACTTTCGTAATCCTTGATTTTTCTAATTGATTTTTTTATTTGATAAAGTGATTTTATACTAATTTTGCATCTTGTTTTTTTGTTAATTGCCAAAAAGTGCATTTATGTTTTTTAACTTAAATAACTTGAAGGGTATTTTTACCTAATAAAATACATGAAATTTACAAACTAATGAACATATCTTTTTAAATTTTAAAATAGACTTATAAACTTTAATTTGGTTAGAATTTATTATAAAAAAATTTGGATTAAACTTTTCTGCGATAGTTTTTAAATTTTTTCTTTAAATAAAAACTTTCGCGTTTTTTGGAACAAAATCACTCCCGGATTACTGCAGCATTAGTGATAGACAACGTGTATATAAAGATAATTTTTTAAGCAATCTAACGTAGTAGTAGTTATGCGGAATAAATAGATACTTAATTTGTTAGTTAAATTTTATCTAATTAGTATAACTAAAGCCATATCTTCAAATTCCTTGTGAGGAAAGACAGAAGTTCTAAGGAAAAAAATAATTTTCTCATATCGAAAAAAGTCGACATCTCTTATTTTTAGAGTCAATTTTTGTCTAAATATCACTTTTTAATAATTATAAGTAAATTTTAAAATGGTAAATTTTTATTGGCTCTGTATAAATTGTTATCTTCTAGAAACAAAAGTTAAGGGTTTCAGAATAAGAAAGATACTGCTAATAAAACATGCATCAGAGCAAGAAGGCCAAGGGAAAACGAAGGCATTCGAGGTAATATAGACGAGGTATGATTGAAGTATAAGACGTCATAATTCACATTCTTACTTAGGAAACACCTCGAATTTGGCCTAACAAAGACAGTCCACAAAGGGCGTACTGAGAGCTAAAGGAGAAAATTGGTAGGAGATACCTTGGTAAAGAGAGGAAATGTTAGAATGAGACAACTTTGTGAAAGGGTTTGGAATCTGTGAAAATAATATAATAGATCTAAATTTTGATAAGTCCACATGTTATTGCCTTTATCACGTACTAAATCACTTCATTTTTATACTCACCGGATTTCCTATAACCCAAAATGTATTCTTATTTAACAAATAGGATTCATAAATTCTACATCATTTTTAAACCATATTTTCAAGTTGAAATTAATGAAGTTATTTTTAAAACTTTGATGAGTGAATTATGTCCCAAAATGTTATAGGTTTTTTTGAATATTAAAGATGAAGAAAGCACTCCTTGAGACAATAAAAACTGTAAAAGTATTAAGCATAATGAACAACATACTTTTAAACAGGCGTACATCTATAAATGCCGAAAAAATTGTGTAGGAATTGGCCTTGTGTAACCACAAGGCCATAACCTGTTACATTTCCCATTTTTGTTAAAAGTGAGCTAGTTAGCACAGCAAGACAAAATAACGCCCGGTGAAGACTCGGGTGACATTTTTAAATAACAAAAAATTTCTGAGTATGCGGGGGTCAAATTGTCTTTCTTTCATTTTAACCTTTCCATAAAGAGGGAATGTTCTAATTAAACAATCGATAAAGCTAACAGAAAAAATATTTATTTTTCAATCAATGGTGAAATAATTTAAAAAAAAATGTGTGCTCATAATGCAAGCATAGCCTAAAATATAGACGATTAAATTGAGCAAAAGTAAATTTTTTAGAAATTGATTTTATTTTGTTCATTATATTTTTGTGCTGACAGACAATCATTTTGGAAGCATAGAGTTTCTATGCAAAAAATTAATTAAAATTTTTTGTCATAAAAATTATCCAATATATTCTTTAAAATATACGTTTATTATTTGATGCATTTTTATATAGGCCTTTATATATATACAATCAAATTTGTTTGGTAGGCCAGAAACTATAAACAATTAGTTTTGAATTGCACTATAAGTCAATTTGTTTAGAACTAAAAATGGATGAAATTTTTTTCAAAAATACTGTTAATGGAAATATTGTTTTTTTTTTATAAATTTTGAAATTTTTTTAAAAGAACGATAAATGTAAACTTATGAATTATTTTGAGCATTCAAATAGCCTTTTACTCATTTCGATATTCATATCTCAAGGGAATGAACATTTAAAATAGGTCACTTTTATTCTTGAAAATCAATCGAACTTTTCATTTCATATAGTTTTATCAAGGACTGCTTAATTTTTAACATATTCATCTTCTTTTCTATGAATAACACTAATCGGACGTTATATGCGAGTGTATTTTTCAAACCAGATCTCTGTTTTTTCTGTGATATCTTGATTGCTCGGTTATTATTTTGGCAATAGAGCAAAATATGCCTTTTCCTTCTATGAATAAGTTTCACGACTATAGAATTTTGAACTATTCGTTTTATTACAATATGTCTTTGAAGAAGAAAAACTTATTTTTGAAATTTCATAGATGTATAAAAGTATGAAGTGATATTTTTCAAAAAGCCAGAAAGCCATTAATGTGAATGAAAATATGTGATATTGGAAATTAACTTTAAAAATATTAATACAGAAGTAAATTATCAAAACATAAAAAGTAAAAAAAGAGCAAGAGATAATAGAGTAGTATAGAACTATGAAAAATAGTTATTATATAATTAGGTAGAACATCAATTTAAAAGTACAATGAGAGAGTTTATTTTAAACATAGCTTTTTTTAATTTTCTTCTTGGATCCGCCTGTGTTCAAGTATAATATAGACATTATACGCTTATTTTGGATCGTTTTAAACCTTTTTAAAATTTTTCGTGAGCTTCACGATAACAACTAAATCCTCCATCTCAATACATTCCTAAATATGTTAGATTTTGAACGCCGGAATATTCTCTATAGTTGACGGATTAATTTTAGGACAATTAGCCTTAAATAAATTTGCATTTTGATTCCATGCAGTTAAATACCTCGCTAATATGGTATTTACGTGAGGTTTGCAGATTGAAGAGACATGTTTAGCGGCGTAATATACGCATATATCGACTGAGAACCTGATTAACCTGGCATATAGATAGACTTATTGGAAGAGTCTCTAATGTCCGATACGTAGACAGGGCCTCCAAGAGAAATTTTTTTAGTCGGAACAAAACCCATTTAGGATCCCTAAGATTTGCACAATTATTTTAAGATAAAAATTTCAGGCAAATTTAAATAAGAAATGCTCTTGTATTAATTGTATGAAACAGAGTTTGTTAAAAGATATCCGTATTTGAGTAGGGTGAAATATTACTGTTTTTTAACATGACTTTATAATGTTCATAGTAAAATCTCTTCAAGACTGAAAACAGAAGAAAACCATTTAAATATATTATATAAACACTTTTCTAGCTTTTTACTTGGAAATTTTTTAATAACACTATCAAAATTAGCTTGTCTGGCAATGCTAGACTCAATGCCTAATCTTGCTAGGTAAATAAATCGAGTTTGTGACATAGTAGACAGCAAATAATTTTTACAAGTTTAAGCTTGCTAATAGATCTTTCAGAAAAATATTCTGAAGTTAATACAAATATTTGGAAATAGTTCACATAATTTGTATTCTATTAACACATTCAGAAATTCTAAAGATTTTAGTTCTGGCTTTTCAAAAGTTGCCTTGTGTTCAACTGGTAAATGGTGCATTTCTTCTGAGAGATCCTTATTATCAAGGTTTAAAAGACATTGATGAGAAGCTCCAACAGATCTTGCAATGCTAACTGGATACCATTAAGATGAAATGCAAAAGATTTGATACATTCAAATCTGTTAAACCACCTGGTATATAACATGCCATTAAAGAACAACCTATGCATGTTTTAAGTAATTCCCATCGTTTAGGGCTAGAACTGAACAAGTTATATATTTGTTTGAACTGTTCTAAAATATGTGGTGGCTTCTGGTACGCAATCATCAGCATGGTTTCCACATAAATTTAGAATATGGCAGCCACAAGGAGAAAAGATTGCCACTGAACCTGCGTTAGCATCTATATCAATTTATCAAGATTGACTATATTGATTATTATCATAAGCTTTTTATGCGATGGAAAAATCCTCTAAATAAAAGATGTTTAGACTCAAATCTTAAAGTTTGAAAATTGATTAAAGGTCCAAAATATTTTAATTGCGAGGGATAATGCAAGAGAAAATGGAATTTGGGAGTGATTCCCTTACCCCAAATTTTTTTATACAAAATTATAAACTCTTATATAAGGTCCTCAAATATTTGAATTCTAGCCAAATCTATTTTTGGTGACATTATTATGTTTATTATGTTATAACTAGGGCAGACAAAAATTGACCTAAAAACTTTTAAATATTGACTTTTTGAAGAAAAAAAATTGACTTTATAGTAAAAAAAATTGGCCTTTCTTTTATAACTTTTTTATCTAGTCTTCAAAGATATATATAGGTATAATAAAGTTTTTTTTAATTATTTAGAACTATTATAATATAACATGAAATAGTAAATAATGTTATGTGGAGAAAAATTTCTGTCTTTAGCCAGAAGCTTTTTACGGATTGAAAAAGATCTTTCGACGGCACGTGTTGTTGCTTGACATTTCTGAAGCAGTAGGTAAGAACTGGGTGAAATGTTTTCATTTTCATTTCCAAAACTTTTAAAAAGTCACTATTTTCAAGCCTTTTTAAATAATTTTTGATTTTACACTCATCTTCAGTAAAGTGAATGGAATCAAAAATTTACTTTGCATCCTTGATACTAAAAGACGAATATTCAATTTTTTCAATAATTTCTGTCAAATTGTAATAATTTTGCTTAATTTTTATGAGTTGTTCTTAAAGTGACGAATTGTTAACACTTTTTTTGGCATTTTGAACCAAGATAACATCTTTGCTTTTGAAAGAATTAACAATCCTTTTGCCTTCTGGTAATTTATCAGAGAAATAGGAAGCCGCTTCTAGCCAACTCGCCCATCTTGTTATAATTGGTGTTGGAGGGAAACCAATCTCTCTAAAGGCGCCTTTTTTATTTTTGATTTTTGCAAGTTTCATGTTACCAATGAGCTCATCTACTTTTTCATATAAAGATTTAACTTTCATTGCACAATTGTGAATTAAATGTGCGAAGCATGAAATATGAAACAATTAGAATGCACAATTTTTAATATTCGGCCAGCGGCTAAATTATATTTGGCAGCATCTGTTAAAAACAACAAAAAGTTCTCTTTTTTAAGGTTAAACTACCAAAACATCATCAACAACACAAACAATTCTTTTCGAGTCAACATTCTCTTCAAATCGTATACACTTGAGAAGCCATGTTTTTTCTGGAATATCTATTGAGCCAATCAGAACATTCACAAAGCTCGCATCGCGAAGAGTTCTTTCATCGAGCATTAAAAAAACTTTTTTTTCTTTCAATTTATTTTTTATTTGATCAATCAAGACAGCGGTAAGATCTGAAACAAGATTTCTACTAGTGGCAATCGAGGGAATTGAGTATACTAATTCTGAGAAAAACATTCTGATTGAAGGATGTGAAAGCTTATGTAAAGGGATGTTTGCTTCTAAAAAGCATCTTATCAAATTTCGAGAAAATTTCTTTCAGCTGGTTCTAAGCAGTTTTGAATTATACTTGTGCTAAATGAACTTGGTAAAGCAAACTTGTGCTTTTTCGACTTTCTGTGGTTTTGAATAAAAAAATTTTTTTTTCATGATTGACAATCACGTTGCAAATTTTGCAGATTTAGAAATTGTAAATCATGAGGATACTTGTGAACCAGTATCCCAATTTTAGTTGATTAACTTTTTGCAACTTTCGGCATGCTTTGACGTAAATGATTATAATTGGGAGCTGTTGTTTAAAACGTATGAGTAAATTCAAAGCTTTAAATCTAAAAATGATAAAACTACAATGTTTTTTAATGTCATCAACAAAGTCAGACAATATAAAAAGTTACAATATAAAAAGCAAAATAGTTTTGATTTTTTTTTCCATAAATATTGACTTTATGAAAAAAAATTAATTTTTAAGAAAAAAAATTGATTTTATTGACTAAAAAAAATTTTTTAAAATTGAAATATATGAACAAATTTGCTAAATAAAAAGATTTGAAAAAATTAAAACATTTATTTTTTCAAATTGACTTTATTGACTTTATTCGCTCTACCTGAAATCAAATTCTTTAAAATAATTGGCAAAAGTTTTGCAAAACATTTATTTTGAGAGACGGTTTGTTTAATACTTACATCCTGTTTAAAAATTGTAATTGGATTAGGCCCACCCCCTTCATAATTATTCTTAAAAGAAAAGTTCCTTATTCTGTCATTGATAGTTTCCAAATTACAAAACCTTTTTTCAATATAATCAGAAATTATATTAGATATTACACAAGGTACAACTCCTTCCAATATATCATGCCTTATGTCAGATGGTAAGCATTGTGTTACGTTAAAAAACTTCAATTCATTTATAACACTTTTATATTTTATAGCGTATAATCATCCTGTTAGATTTGTATATTCTCCTACGCTAAAAATATGATCAAGAAAGTTTCTGGAGTTTTCAACAAGAGCTTAGAACATATAAAGGAATTTAGTACATCATTTTTATCAGAAAAACAGAATCCACAAAATCGATTACTATTTAACGATTCAGTAAATTTTTCTAAATTATCTGCTAATATTCCACAAACAAAACCTTTGGAGGTGAAATCTTTTTCTTTCTTTCTTATTTTTATTCCCAAGTTTTTTATAAAATTCAAATCATGTATGAAAAAAAGCTTCAATACTTCATGAAATCCTACTTTTTTTAATATAATTTATTGAAACGAAACAAAACAAAATGAATAGATTGAATTTTGTGTCGATATTGTGGTAAATTACCTAAAGTAAGATAGAGAACAGTAAATTTAAGCCGTTTTGTTTACACACCAAGCTGATTAGAAATCGTAAAATCATCATAATAGGAAAATATTTTTAATAATGGAAAAAATTGGGAAAATAAGCTGTAGTTATGATAAATTTGAGAAACACGGTAGTCCCTCATAACAAAAGAAAAATATCATCTTTCATTATGAGTTCTTTTAAAACATTAAAAATCGAAATATATTGAACAACACGTTTTTTCAAAGGTAGATCAGTATTT
This sequence comes from Nectonema munidae, assembly GCA_030549495.1. Classification (NCBI taxonomy): domain Eukaryota; kingdom Metazoa; phylum Nematomorpha; class Nectonematoida; family Nectonematidae; genus Nectonema; species Nectonema munidae. Next base: position 83,873 of record JAUIRK010000849.1, read on the forward strand.
TTTCTATCTGTCTGGGCTCAACAAAAAAATTCTCTTTAACAAATTTGTTTAATTTATAGTTTGGGTTTATTTTGTCAGGACAAAACTCTAAATTCGTCTTTTCTTGAAAAAGTGAACTAAAACAACTTGAGCAAACTTGATTGGATAAGTTATTAGATATACTCTTAATAATGGATTCCCTAAATGAGGCATTTTGAGAATCTATCATCTTTTTGAACCCTAATACAATTATTTCTAAATACGGTGCGTAAGTTTCTACTTCATTTTCTATGCTCATTCTGATGGGTGATTCATTTATCAGCCAAAATATCTACATTATGGTTAAGATTTGTCGCTGAATTACTGCTATCATTGTTTGTTTAAAAGAAAGATAAATCCGTATCAATGGTTCCCAAACTTTTTCTGATCGTTATCCACTTTTCATACATGATCCTCGTCTATGGCCCCCACAACAATCATAGCCGGTGAATACCGTGACTGTCTACTATTATCTAACAATTATAAACATAAGATTAATTAAAAAGGGCATTTTGCAAAAAGGTGCTTCAAGAATAAGCAAAAAAAGAAGGAAACAGAAAATCCACTGAATGGAAAAAGTTTCTTAATCCTACGCTATGTGATTTAATCTTTGAATCTTACAAATTTGATAACATTGTAACAATCAAGTGCCTTTGTTGGGAGACAATTCTACTCGGTTTGAAGGGTGATGTTGCCGATTATGGACAAGCTCTTGATTCTTGCTTTTGTTTCACTTAAAGCACAACGTGGATCATGCTTCACTTCAAGTCTGTTGCGATATTTCGTTTTAATGTAAAGTAGTTGAGAGAAGGCAGCCTCACAGGAATAAGTTGATGAAAATGGTAGAAGTTTGCGAAAAGCTAAATCACATAAATTTGGATATGAAGCTGCCATTGATGACCAAAAAACTGGAAGAGATTCAGTTTCAAACTTCATCTACCCGTTAACCCCCTCTTGTTTTATTTATGCATAGCCTCAGATTATGGCCCCTTAAATTTTGCTTTATGGCCCCACAGGGGGCCATGGCCCACAGTTTGGGAACCAATGCTTTATATGATGCTTAAACCGATAATGTCTAATAAGAGATTTCTTATTTTTATACAGTACTTTGCATAAAACCCATTGTATATCAGCTCCCTTATGCCTATCGTGTATATGACATACTTTTTGTATTCTCTACTACCGAAATTACAAGTACTACATGTATACATTAAATGAAAAGTAGGGGTAGGTATAAATTATACAACAATTTTGAAATGGTCACTTCTTAAATTTGGGATATAACTAAAATACGTCCACTATATATAACTTAAGAAAAAAAATTGTATTAAAGAATTAGCAGGTAGCTTTCAAATCAGGAATAAAAGATTAAAACACGCCTGTTTGAATGTTTGCATTTCGCACAGTTCATAATAAAAATAGTTAGGAAAGTAATAGAAGAAGATTGAAAGCGTCGTGTATGATAAATGATCATACGATAATCACGATTGGGCTTATAAGTATATTTTTGAGCGGTTCGCTAAAACATCTTTTTTTATATTGACACCTTTTTTCAAATCTAAAACATTTTGTCTTTGTATTTACTTTAAATAGAATGTATTTAAATAAAAATAGAAAAATTTTTCAAACTTATTTATTTTAGCTTCGGTTCGCCTACGTTCGCTATATTCACAATTAAAACAAATTTCAAATCTAAAACAATTTTTTTTTTTTATATTTTGCTTTAAATAGAAAATATTTAATTAAAAATAGAAAAAAAGTTTCAAACAATCACTTTTACTCCATCTAGTCAAACGAATAAAAAAATGAAGCTTCATGTATGAAAATAGGAAATTAAAAAGAGAATATGAAGAGATACAGATCGATCAACCACTTTTATAGTACATATTTGTTAGTAAGTTCATAATGCTAATCAGTTTGTAAGTTAACTTTACTATGTAGCTTGTATAAAACATTCTATCTTGGTAGATGTCACCAAGATAAAGAGCAAGTGATTGGTAAAATTTTCCATTACTATCTATTTACTAATCTAAGTATATATTTTTTAGTTAAATTGGTCAACTTTACGTGTTTATTTTTTCAGTGTATGCTTATTCTGCTTTGAAATTCGTCATTTATTTTGACATATAGTGAGCGATGAGAAAGGAAACTGTAAACTAGCCTGAAGTTGAAGGATGGGAAACACGTACTATATAAGTTAGAACAGCAAACCTTTATTGCCAGCTCGTACCAAAAGCCTTCTCAAGGTTGTAAGATGCCATGCCTACGTTAACCCATTTACGACCAATGTTCCTATTTTGGAACATAAGTAATTTCATCTTCGTCTGCTTTTTTCAATGACTTTGAATATAAATCGTCTGCCTTTTTTTAGATATCGTCTGCTTTGCCTGGTCTTAAATGGGTTATAGTCATCATTTATAAGCTTTTGGCAATGTCATGGTTCACAGTAAAGAGAGCATGATATTAGTCGACTGTTTGCCTGGGATTATTGCATGCTACTCTGCGATCTTGTCCAAGGATCGAGTGCTTCAAAAAATTACTTTTTCATACACCTTGCTCAGCCAAGGGAGCTTCTCCTCTCTTCTTGTCAGCCTTAGACACGCAAATAAGTCCAGCCTTCGTATAACACCCTGGATAGAAATTCAGTTTTCTGAGATTGTGTCTGTTTTGACGTCGCTAAGCAAGGAAACCCCAGTTTTTCATTCACTAATCTTGTATGTCAAAAAAAGGAGTTTGAAAAAATTTATCGTCAATTGTGGTTATTTAAGTGTAAATATCTGACAGCCATTGATATAACGCTTAGCTTACTAAACCGGCACAGCGCAAGTTTTTGAAATAAATCATTACGCAATCTATGAAAAATATCTCTTTGCCATCTAAAACTTATGAAGCTGCATGATATTATTGCTGGAAGAGGAATATTTCATTTAATTAAAACCTGAAAACTGGTTGTTGCGTCTATTACAAAAGGATGAACATTCATGGTGGAATAAAGTGAGAGAGATCAGCCAACAGGCTGTAAGCAGGACAAAATGGCTCTGCGTATCAGGTTATTTGACAAAACTGCACAAAATAAGGCATTTGTATTTATCAACTTCCTTGTTAGGATTACGTGATAGCTTCCACTTTGAAAATGATAAGAACCACTTTCAAGGGCAGATGTGTTCAACCTAAAGCCTTATTAATAACCCATTTAAGGCCAAGCAAAGCAGACGATATCTAAAAAAAAACGCAGACGATTTATATTCAAAGTCATTGAAAAAAGCAGACGAAGATGAAATTACTTATGTTCCAAAATAGGAACATTGGCCGTAAATGGGTTAAGGCAGCATATGACCGTTGAGATTTTGGTTTTTGACAGTATTCCCCATAAATCAAATTGTTTTACTTCATATCAAATACTTTAAAATATATGATTTTTGAAATTGAATTGTTTAATCTCTTAACCCTATCCGTGACGGGCTATTTTTATTTCCTCAGTGAGGGGGTGGGGCTATTTTAGCCCCCACCCCCTCTTGTTTTCTTAAAATATACAAAATTTTCGCGTTAACCCACTAAAAAAATTTATTACGAATCAGATGGTATGATATATTTTTCATAAAAATCAATCAAATCTGTCAATATTTCAATCAAACCTATCAATCAATGCCAAATACACAAACTTCAAATATATTATAAATTTCACATTGTTTGACATTCTCTTAATCTATTTAATACACCAATTTTTGGTGAATAATTCGCTCAAAATATTTTACCTGTCTGGTCAATTATCTTTCACAAGTGACTTGAAGTTTGTAAGTATCTTAATGGCAGCCTGCGTATAACCGTTAGATAGATAACCTCATTTCGAAATGCATAAGATAGCAGCCACCTGCTTCTCTTGATTTGCAGATATTTTGAATTAGAATATAGCATCGAAACTTTGTTGTTAATCAATACTAATAAATAATCAGTCGGAACGCGCCAAGAGGCCATTAACTTTATCTCTGATTATACGTAGACGACTCAACATAGAATGCTTTGACTGACAGGTATATGTAACATTAGATCCTTTATAACGCGGATGCCTAGTCCAAGCCACGGACGCGCGTTATAACAGGTTATACTGAAACACGTGTTATATGACAATGAAAAAACGGGCGCCAATTCCCCTCCTGCATGATATTAGATGCCAGTTATAATGGATCTACTTATGTAGTTATAACATAATATTTTGCCAATTTGTAGTTTCAATATATTATTGGATCGCGTTGACTTTCCAGTATATTTTAATGCAAACAGTCAAACATCTTGTTTAAGACATTTAAATTTCTGTTTTGAAACTTCAGGGAGGTAGAATCGATCAATTGAATTTGTAAAACAAACTATTACACTTTTTTAATATAGTTATCGGAGATGTAATTAATAAAACTCGATGTATAATACTTAATCAACCATGAAAATGAAATATATACATGTATAATTTATATAAACATCCCAACTTCCAATATATTATTATGCGTGTTTCGAGAATGAAATGAGCAAAATTGCTGAATAGATAGGAAAAACAAACTTAATGAGAAACGCTTGTTATGCATCCAAATTTATTATTCAAGGCCAAGTATTATTTAGTTGCCTTAAATAGAAGGTAGATAGGCTAGCGGCGCACGCAGGGGCTTTCGATCTTGGCATGCATGCTGGTTCAATTTCAAAGAATTGGTGTGTCTTTACGCGAAGTTTATTTCATAACTCTCTGTCACTGAAAGTAGGTGATTGATGCTGCTGCTTCAAAGAGATCAAACATACAAATGTCTCTTTTGATGATTTTATCAGTTTTTGGTTGTCGTTGTTCACTTGCGTATCACTTAGACTTGCGCCCAAGTATAAATATGACTTACATCATAAACCTTCATAAGGGTCATAAACCGAACCCTTATTGAAAAATATGAATGAAAATCTCTTAAATTGTTCATCCTTAAAATTATTATTTATTCTTTTTTTACATTTTTACATCTTATTTTAAATTGTCTTTTTTAAGTTCTAACTTGTCCTTTATTTTGCGCATATGAAGTAAAATATTAAGTTTAATAAGTCCATATTATTGGAAAGTAAAAAAAGTTTTGTTTGAATCCAAATAAAAATTTTCTTCTGGATAAAAACTTGGTAAGGATAAAAAACATGGATAAAAATC
>JAUIRK010000850.1:0-59615 GCA_030549495.1 Nectonema munidae
ACACACACACACACACACACACACACACACACACACACACACACACACACACACACACACACACACACACACACACACACACACACACACACACACACACACACACACACACACACACACACACACACACACACACACACACACACACACACACACACACACACACACACACACACACACACACACACACACACACACACACACACACACACACACACACACACACACACACACACACACACACACACACACACACACACACACACACACACACACACACACACACACACACACACACACACACACACACACACACACACACACACACACACACACACACACACACACACACACACACACACACACACACACACACACACACACACACACACACACACACACACACACACACACACACACACACACACACACACACACACACACACACACACACACACACACACACACACACACACACACACACACACACACACACACACACACACACACACACACACACACACACACACACACACACACACACACACACACACACACACACACACACACACACACACACACACACACACACACACACACACACACACACACACACACACACACACACACACACACACACACACACACACACACACACACACACACACACACACACACACACACACACACACACACACACACACACACACACACACACACACACACACACACACACACACACACACACACACACACACACACACACACACACACACACACACACACACACACACACACACACACACACACACACACACACACACACACACACACACACACACACACACACACACACACACACACACACACACACACACACACACACACACACACACACACACACACACACACACACACACACACACACACACACACACACACACACACACACACACACACACACACACACACACACACACACACACACACACACACACACACACACACACACACACACACACACACACACACACACACACACACACACACACACACACACACACACACACACACACACACACACACACACACACACACACACACACACACACACACACACACACACACACACACACACACACACACACACACACACACACACACACACACACACACACACACACACACACACACACACACACACACACACACACACACACACACACACACACACACACACACACACACACACACACACACACACACACACACACACACACACACACACACACACACACACACACACACACACACACACACACACACACACACACACACACACACACACACACACACACACACACACACACACACACACACACACACACACACACACACACACACACACACACACACACACACACACACACACACACACACACACACACACACACACACACACACACACACACACACACACACACACACACACACACACACACACACACACACACACACACACACACACACACACACACACACACACACACACACACACACACACACACACACACACACACACACACACACACACACACACACACACACACACACACACACACACACACACACACACACACACACACACACACACACACACACACACACACACACACACACACACACACACACACACACACACACACACACACACACACACACACACACACACACACACACACACACACACACACACACACACACACACACACACACACACACACACACACACACACACACACACACACACACACACACACACACACACACACACACACACACACACACACACACACACACACACACACACACACACACACACACACACACACACACACACACACACACACACACACACACACACACACACACACACACACACACACACACACACACACACACACACACACACACACACACACACACACACACACACACACACACACACACACACACACACACACACACACACACACACACACACACACACACACACACACACACACACACACACACACACACACACACACACACACACACACACACACACACACACACACACACACACACACACACACACACACACACACACACACACACACACACACACACACACACACACACACACACACACACACACACACACACACACACACACACACACACACACACACACACACACACACACACACACACACACACACACACACACACACACACACACACACACACACACACACACACACACACACACACACACACACACACACACACACACACACACACACACACACACACACACACACACACACACACACACACACACACACACACACACACACACACACACACACACACACACACACACACACACACACACACACACACACACACACACACACACACACACACACACACACACACACACACACACACACACACACACACACACACACACACACACACACACACACACACACACACACACACACACACACACACACACACACACACACACACACACACACACACACACACACACACACACACACACACACACACACACACACACACACACACACACACACACACACACACACACACACACACACACACACACACACACACACACACACACACACACACACACACACACACACACACACACACACACACACACACACACACACACACACACACACACACACACACACACACACACACACACACACACACACACACACACACACACACACACACACATCATTCTATTCTCTTTTACATAAATACACACACATACATATAGACGAGCAAAAAATTGGTATACTTACGAAAAAAGAAATTAAAAAGAAAATTTAGATTCAGAAATTCAGTGAATGTTTCAGAAAAGTAAAAAGAAATAAAGAAAATTGAAAAAGATCGAGGTAGTCGTAATCGAATACGGATCAAAAGGCAGTGCAGTAATTTTGGCCTTGAAAGATACTTTACGTTTTGTATCACATCAATATTACTGTCGCATTTGGAACTTCAAAATAAAAATTTAAACAATATTCTGTACAAAGAACAAATGATAAACAAACGATAAACTTTTCTTCTAGAAAAACTCCATTACATTATTGTTTACATTGATTATGTGCAATCAAGGTCACATAGTTACTGCGTAAATTTATACGGTAATGAAGCCTGCACTTAAAAATGGTATATTAGGATCTTGTTGTAACGAGTTTTATTGTCGATTGGCCAGATAAAAGTGAACACAGAGATTTTTTCGGAAATTACATAATTGACCTTGATTATGTAGTCTTTTGTGACAATATAACTTAAAAGTTATATTTTATTTTGTTGATTCAAAGAACTCCAAAAATATTTTTTTTTTAATTCTGAGTTTTAGGTTCTCCTTATTACACTCTAATTTAGTTATAAAGATTGCATCGAGGCTTAATGTCTGCTTTATCGTGCCATAGTTTTGGTACTGGTAAAATAGTAATTATTTTGTAACTGGTTTTCATACTGGAGCTCATTATTTCTATTTTGAAGATATGTGCCCCAATAAATCAACAGGTTTATTTAACAAAACTGTCATTAAGGTCTTTAGATTAAAAAATATATGAAAAAACGTTTTTGTGTTAAGAAATTTTATAGTAAAAAAAACATAACTTTTAAGTTAGAACTAACATTCAAGTTTATATTCACAATCTATGGTTCAAAATAAAACCATTCAAGTCACACTATATAATGTGATCTAGTTCGATGGATATGACGAAGAGCACGTATTCTGTACACATACACAAAATTTAGGTGGCATGATGATTCTCTTGTGATAGATATTATAAACTTTTTCGTAATCCCTTCGCACAGAAATCTAAGTATTTATCCACACATAACAAATGATTTACAATTTGTGCGTATCTTTCACATACTTTATTGTTTATGTGTATGATTTTGTGCGTATCTACCACATACTTTATTGTTTATGTGTATGATAGATGTACTTCTTACTCTGTAATTTTATTTATATGAGTGAGGTTCATGTTACTGAATGTAATCAATACCCTTGAACCATAGATTATTCCGCGCTTATTCTTTATAAGGCAGTAATATACTAAGTATACTTTCATCTGTATCATTTCTTGGATTCATTTCATATCTTTGAAAAACTACCGTCTTTGCACATATAATCTATCCTTTACATCTTCTTGAGTTGAACGTTGTTTATTTTATCTTTTCTAAATCACCTTATCTTCAACTACTCTTTTCAATTTTATTGTTGTTCCTTCGTTCTGATTATTACTCTCTTCAATTTATGAGTTCTACAAACAGTGATTCTGAAAGTTTTGCTGGGGAAAGCGTTGCATCCGATGTTTACTCTTTGAGTGAATATGAAACGGTTTGTAGAAGCAGTAGTGAAAGTGATAGTGAAAGAGAAGGAGACGATCTTATAGCTCCCGATATGACAAAGTACTCATGGGAGCCTTATAGAGATACTCGTGGAAGGAGTCTTGGTGTCAATACTCGTAATATTGCCTCATTTTCACCTGGTCCCAAAGGAGATGCAAAAAATTTGACAAACTCATTAGATGTATTCTCCCTTTTTTTACTCAAAGCCTGATACATCACATATACGAGTGTACTAAAGCTAAAATTGATGAAAATTACAGGTAACTTAATTTTTTATCTCTGTTTTCTCTAATTATAATTTTTTTAGTTTGAGCCAACCTTTTTTTGAAAGTTTGCGTTATTGCGCTCTCAAATTTTCGATAGAAGATATGCTTGCCTATTTTGGATGTATTTTTCACATTGGGCAGTCCAAAAATCAACAAATTGATCTAAAATATTTATTTTCTGACAAAAATGGAGAGCCTTTTTTGAAAGCTGCCATAAGCAGAGACATGTTTATATTCATAAACTATTTCATACGCTTTGACTTGAAAAAAGATAGGAATCCATTAGACAAATTGAGTCCAATTAGATACCTACATGATGAGATCGTTAGTAGTTGTGTCAAGTATTGGTGCCCAACAGATTATATAACAATTGATGAACAGTTAGTCAAGTATCGGGGAAGATCTCCAATAAAAGTGTATGATCCTTCAAAACCAGGAAGATACGGGATGAAGGTCTATCACTGTAATGATTCAAGAAGTTTTTATGTTTTGGCCAGTGAAGTGTATGTAACAGGTTTATCTGATAAAGAGTATTTCAAACCAGCAAACATAGTCAAAAGGTTAGTTGAAAAATCGAAAGTACCTAGTGGTTGTGGAGTTTATGTTGATCGGTTTTTTATGACACATGAACTCTGTATATGGTCTAAATCTCAAAGGTTGACAATTTGTGGAACGGTCAGAAGTAATAGAAGGTTTGTTCCGTATTTATTACGTCCTGCACACTTGAAAGGTCTAAACCTTGTAGAAATGGAAAGTAAATTTTTATATACTGAATATGCTTCGCTGACTATATACATTCCAGAAAAACATGCAAAAAAAAATTTCAAGCCTGTTTATATGATGTCCAGTCAGCATATTTCAAAGATAGACACACTAGGTAATAAAAAAAGCCTGAAACAATTGTAGACTACAATAGTTATAAAGGCGGTGTTGATACTTTCAACAGGATGGTTCGTAGTTTTACTTGTTACAGAGCCTCAAGAAGATGGCCTATGACTATTTTCACAAATTTTCTCGATATGGTAGCAAGTAATTGTTGGATTATAGTCAAAGCCAACATGCCTGATTTGTACCCAAGTACTTCCAGAGGTGGTAGAAAGTATTTTATTAGAAATTTAGCGCTAAGTCTAACTGAAAAGTCAATGAGAATTAGGTGCGAGAACGCATCTACTCGCTTGATTACTAAGAATCTTCTCTCTTTTTATGGGTTCACAAGAACGACTGAAATTGCTCCAACAACAACCCGAAGAGGATACTGTTTTGTTTCTAATTGTCATCCCAGAAAGAGAGGAACCAGAAAGTGTCAAAAATGTTCAAGATCTATTTGTAAAAATCACACTATACTCATTTGTCCTGAATGTCAGAATGTCTAAATTATTATTGACTTCATGCCTTATTCTTACATTTTATATGATATATTTTTCGCAATATCTATTTTGTTTCGTGTAACTTCGTGGTTCTTGTAATTAAATTTCGTGTACTTGAATATTTTTAGAACACTTTTAGAATGTAAATAAAGCTCACTTTTCAAATTTGAATTTTTTTACTTTATAATTTTTCAAAAAATAATAATAGTTTGTAACTTTTTTTTTGTAAAATGGTGATCTAGACAAAATGATTGATAAATACATTTCTATTTAGTAACTTTCATATACTTTTTTTGATGAAAAAAGGGTTCAAAAATTTCTGTTGACGTAACTCCCACTCCGTCTTGCGAAGAAACTTTATGATTTTTCAAAAAATAATAATAGTTTGTAACTTTTTTTTTGTAAAATAGTGATCTAGACAAAATAATTGAAAAATACATTTATATTTTTAAGTGACTTTCATATACTTTTTTTGATTCAAAAAGGGTTCAAAAATTTATGTTGACGTAAAACTCCCACTCCGTCCTGCGAAGGTTAAACAAGTATTTTATTTTTCACAACTATACTTTATTTTTATCAACTCGTGTGGAATGAATACTATTAAGAGAAATTTAAGTCAAAACAATAGGTTGAGCGCAAGAAAACATAACATGAACTATGCATGCAATACACAAACATCTGTACACACGAGACTACGATAAAATCTTACATACACTGATATTTCCTCAAGACCCATTCAAAGGCAATATGAAATAATTTGTTCTTATAAAAGTTTAAACTTGTGAGGTTTTAATTTTAGATTTTTTACAATTAATTTTAATACATAAACATTATAAACATTTATTTTTTTAAACCGGCTAAAATGGAAAATAAACAGGTTGCAATTTTTCAAAAAGATAATTTTTGAAATTTTTAATAAATTTCTTCCACCACTAGTTCCAATTGGTGCTACTGTAACTGGGTAATCAATCGATAAAAAATTGACATTTTGGTTCATTATTTCAAGCTTTTGATATCAAATCTCTTGGGATCAAAATATCTTGTTTGAAATATAATATTTCCCTTCAATCCAAAAGAAAATACGTGAAATAAACCCAATGTGGCATTTTGCTGTTCAAAAATATTTTATTTTACCATGTTGTTAATGTGTATTGCAAAATAAACTCTCTCTCTCTATTCAGAGTTAAATTATAATTAAAAAAATATATTATTTATAGAAGAAATATTATGTTTAATAAATTTGTTTTTTATTTTACTCTAGATCCTGGCTCAGCCCACTTTTTAGAAATACCATGAAACATCATCTAATACTAAGATTAACTTTGGAATAATCTAGATTGAACATGATTTCTTTAGAATGCATTTAATCTGAACATTTATATTCACTCGACAAACAAAATCATCAATCGATTTTCCATAGAAAAAATTGTGTGCAACATCTATGCTTGCATTTGAAATTTATGTTTTACCTAGTTTTGAAATGCAATTGTACTTTAAATTGAATATTACTTTTTATAAAAATATGTTTGAAAAATACTTTAAAATAATTCATTCAAATTTTGGTTATTAAAACCTTACATTTTTTGTTTGACCATTGGTATTCGATATCGATAAATCTTTTAAACAATTTCTCATTCTGTTTTCCCAGTTCATTGTATTTATCGTCTGTCATCAAACCATAACATTTGCTTTCTTCGTAAACTTTTCCACTTGAATTTACATTTGTAGAAATATTTTTTTGAGATGATATCGAGGATTATGATAGTACCTTACTTACAATATTTTATAACGTTCAAAAGATAAATGATCATAGTTTAGCAGTGAAAATGTTAAATTTTAATACTTTTTGAAAATAATAAAGCAAAGAATTTAAAAAAAAATTTGAAAATGACTAGAAGGAACTTTTTCATATAAAATAAGTGAGATAAGATTAAAAGTAATTTAGAAACCATTTTTTCTTTAAAACTTTTTCTTCGTGTTAGTGAATAAAAGTAATGAAATAATACAGTATTATAATTTCATTATGATGACCCAAAATTAACATGATATTAGACATTTTTGTAGATAGAGAAGACTTAAAAACAAAATAAATAAATAACTTTCTGAGCTCATATTTTCATTAAATCAACCATTTTTTTTATTAACTTTTCTTGAATGTATATTCATACCTATGTGAATTTGATTAGACTTTTCCTCTTCCCTCTTACCCTGAGATGTCTTTATCATACACAAAACCTTTGCAACTTTTATACTTGCTTGAAGGCAAATGTAATTTTATTTTTTACATCTATTTATTGACTAAAATGGAATCAAAAATTAAAAATTAAAAACCAAAAAATTCAATCTAGGAAAATTGCTGTTTTGATCAAATTTATATTATGATATCTTTAAAGCTAGAATATAAAAAAAACTCTTTTTTATCATACGTTAAAATAACGAAATTTTTAATTCATAAATTCTTTCAAGTAGCATAATTAAAAAAAATTTAATGGTGATAACTATAATGTTTATAAAGAAATTGAATATAGGTTCTATGCTAAGAAAAAGAAAACTGATTGTGAAAAGATTTTTGGATGATCATTTTCGTCTTTTTTAATCTAATATCAATAATGGAGTAGTGTTAAAATAATTTTTATATTTTTTAAATTTAAATGTATAATCATAATCTATTTTTACTAAAGTCATATTTGAATTAAATTTCTTTTTTCCCTATATTAAACACACTTTTCATAAAAAAGGAAGACCTATTATATGATCGTAAAATTGCCTGTGCCAGTTTTTGATATTTTAAAATTGAATTATATCTAAAGATTAAAGATTTTATATATGATTTAAATCATTATATTGATCCAAATTCTCTAAACTTAAAAATTAAATTAATCTTCAAAAATAAAACTTTGAAATTAGTTTGAGTCACAAAATTTTTACTGTGATTAATTTCTTACTTCTGCATGTTATAGTTTATCATAAAAGAGTATTTTGGCAAAATAGAAAGCTTATAATTGTCATGAACAACATGAATGTGATTCGAAGTTAAAATACTATGAATTTTTCGTAATTTTGTATTTATCTAATCTACCAACTGCTCCTAATTTAATGTTGGGATGTTGCTGCAGATAATTGCTTCTATTTTATTCTATCATTTATATCATCTGTACGCCAATTTTTTCATATCTTTTTCCACATGATTCAGCGACTTTTTCTCTGACCGGTGAATAATTCGGCTTCAAGATAATATTAATATTGATATATTTAAAGCACGAATTCACTTTCTTTTCGCTGGCTAACCACGCTTTCATTTAGCAGGAAGTTCTATTTACAAAATTTTTCTTCTCAAAGTCCTTAGTTTTGCGATCTAAGTCAAGATTTTCTAACGATTAATTTTATCCTTACTACTTTCAGTTTCTACAGTTTTAACTATTTTTCTAGATTATTATTCATTATTTTACCACACTTCTATATACAATTCTTCATTTCTAGACTAGTAGAAAATTGTTTCTGATCCATAAACCAGTTCTTGCTAAATCGTTGTCTTGTAAATTTAACCTGAAAGTTGAGCATTGCCATATTTTCACATATTACTTCATTCAAATTGAACTACCCTCAATTCTGTTATTTATTTCTTCCAAATTACGATTATTCTGTAATGTGCAATCCTGATATTTAATATTTTTTACTATTGATATGTCACATATCATTTTTTTATAGTTCTCATTTTTCACGTATGTTCATGTAAGTAATTTTCCTCCTAAGAATGTTTATAAAGCATCTCTTTATTCCTTCAAACTGTTTTCTAGTAATTTCTTCTATGCTAGTATAATTCTACAATGTTTACCGACAATTTAACAAGGTGGTAGAATTCCACTAACTTGGCATTTCATGAGGAATTATATTTTTCACTGTAGAGTGTAGATGCCAACTTATCTATTGAAATCAGGTAAATGTATATTGAAATATCCGCTAGCTTGATATTATCTAAGATCGAGCACATCACGTCCAATATATTTTCCAATATTTTTTAAAGGGAACTATGCCTATGATTTTTTGAAAAAAATATCCCATACTTATTTTATTAAATACATTCTTTACAAAGATCGTAGATGGAAGGAACTTTTCCTTTTTTGACATTTTAATTTTATTAAGAGTCATTGTAAGAAATAAGGAAACAACTATTTCATCGTTCAGGTTAATTTTTTATGAAAAAAGTTATATCGGAAATAAAAATATTGAAACTCAATAAATGTTGAAAATTTTAAATTCTATAGAGATAAATATTAATTATTTCTCGAATATTATTGAATGAAAAATGTCCAATGAGATTTTGAGAACCTTTTTTCAAAACCCTAAAATGATTGATATATATATATATATATATTATAAACAAGTAATGTAATAAGTTGTACAATACGTTATAAACATGCCAAATACAATAAATGTCCTTTTATTGTTCTAATTAAATTAAAAATTAACTTAAATAAACCTTTTCAGAAATTTATTATGGTCCTAGCGAAGAAATTTAAATGTCTTTCATAAGCATGACACTTATAAAAATTGTTACACACAAAAACATCTTTAATTTTCAGCTCAAAATATCCTGATGTTAGGATGTTATTTTTAGTATTTTTTTTAATATCAGTTAATTTATAAGTAAGTTAGTTAATTAGAACAAGCTAACCCTAGCTTAAGCCTTCAATAAGTGATGATTGTGTATTGTATGCACAAACTGTAGATAATTACCATATGTTCACTTAAACCAGCTTTTATCGATCACCTGTCTATCACGACGATTTTTATTTCTTTCGAAATAATCGATTTTGAAAGGATAGGAATCAGATTCAGTTTCCATCTTATAAAATTTAGGAGTTCTTCTTGAGTGCGATTTTTTAAAGAATTTCAAGTCAGTGTCTGATTTTTGCGACTACCCAACCTTAGGTACAAGAAAACTGAATTCCTCTCTATGTATTCGTAATACAT
The DNA here is from genome assembly GCA_030549495.1 of Nectonema munidae. Lineage (NCBI taxonomy): Eukaryota > Metazoa > Nematomorpha > Nectonematoida > Nectonematidae > Nectonema > Nectonema munidae. Next base: position 11,066 of record JAUIRK010000850.1, read on the forward strand.
GTTAGATAGTGTTGAGTCTAATTTGGTGCTATTTTTTATAATTCGCTGAGTTTATACGCCCTTTATGCTAAATTATAAATAAACTTATTGAAAATCATAAGTATGTGATTCGTTTTCAAAACTGGGGCTTTGTAGTGTCAATAACTGTGAAAAGCGATTTTTATCTTGGTTATTCTATTATTCTTAGCCATGTAAATTATAATAATTTGGTGTTTTAATTTTAATGTTATCTTCCTCGTTTTGTAACTGGAAAACTACTTAGTGACGAATCTACATACCTTATGATTTGAGTCCAAATGGCAAATCGGGGTCCCATAAAATTAAATAAATCGTCTGTTTTTACTTACATTTATTCAATGCAGACGATCAGTCTTTAAGAACTGACATAACCAATCCTTTTTGTTTCAGAGATTGGAATGGCAATTGAAGAGTAAATGCGTGAAGCAATTCCACCCCTCCCTCACAACACCAAGCAGCCCGGTCTGATTCAAACCACGCTGTACAGTGGCGCCACTTTCCAAGGAGAGCAGAAGAGCAAGGGCAATTCCTACGAAGTTGAAGTCATTCTGCAGAACGTGGATAGGGCGAACTTCTACCTCTGCGGCTACCTCAAGATCCAAGGCCTGACCGAAGAGTACCCCACGCTCACCACGTTCTTTGACGGCGAAATCATCAGCGAAAAGTATCCCTTTTTAACGAGGAAATGGGAGGCAGACGAGGAGGTGGACAAAAAGCACTGGGGCAAATTCGAGTCTTTTTCCCTTTTTGCCGACTCCTTCAACACGGATTCCTTTGACTACTCCGCCATTTCTTCGTCGGATTGCATCTACATGCGCTGGAAGGAACACTTTTTGGTGCCGGATCACAACATCAAGGACATTAACGGAGCCTCGTTCGCGGGCTTCTACTACATCTGCTTTCAAAAGTGCTCAGGCGCTATCGAAGGCTACTACTACCACAAGAGTTCTGAGTGGTTTCAATCCCTCTACCTCAAATATGTGCCTGAGTCCATTCACCAAATATTTGAGTTCAGATAGTAGTTTATATGTAATCACAAATCTTTACTCTCTTCTTTTTTCAAGCAGCCAATTATAATATATCTTTACATATTTCATTTTTAATCTCTCTTTATCCAAAGAATTTTCTCTTTCCCTAAAGTTTATTCATCCTGCTTTTTTCCTTCTTCAAAAACTTTGTGCCTTAAATAATAACATAACCTCATTATAAAGTTTCAATTTCAAAGTAAATTTCTTCTATTTTGCCATTTCTTTTTTAGGTTTTTTCAAAAATATTGTAATCATTTCATGTGTCTATAACTCAGTATCAACATTTTCAGCTACCATAATGTTCACATGCAATTTTTTATTTTAAAAATGGCGGATTAAAGATTTTTTTTAAAATGGCATATTTAAGATCATTTTAAATAATAAAATCAATTCAAAGTATCTCTTTCCCCCATTTTTAATGATTTTTTTTTAGAATAATGAAAATAAATAAGATGTTAAGTGAAGTAAGAAATTTAAATGGTGTTATACTCTAGATTTTTGGAATCAAGTCTTTTTTTTAAACATTTTGGTTTCGAATCCAAAAAATTATATTAACACAATTAATATTTAACGAACATTTTCCCATATGTTTTGTATTTATTTGTTTCTTTAGTGTGTTTTTTTCCTGAAAAATGAACACATATCGTCTTTTAGCTTTTTTTATCTTTAAATGTAAATCTCAAAGCTGCTTCTTAAATGTGAGTTCGTTGGTAGTCTTTCGCTCACAGGATTATCTTCAACTATTGGTGTCTGTAATATTTATGGTAACTCTAACTGTTTGAACATTTTAGATCACTTTTTTAGTCAATTGATGTTTGAAATATTAACTAATATTAAGGTTTAAAGATTCTTGTTTCACAATGAAGGAGCTTCTTCTTCATGGTTAAGATATTTTTTGAAAATCTCAATACTAGATTTTTATAGATATTCTATTAAAAAATTATTTTAAATTTGAGGGATATTTTTAGTCTGAATTTTATCCTCAATCAAAATTTTAATAGTGATTTTCATTCAAAAGTGAATTTTTTGAGAAAAATTTGTTTTTTCCAAAATGTCAAATTTGATTGATAACTACACACATTCCTGCACCGTAATTGGGAAAACTAAGTCCCGAAATGAAGGGAGCATAGTAATAAAAAAATTAAGAATAAAAAAAAATATTTTATTTAAAATAGGGAAGTATGTTCATGATATAATTTTCAAGCATACATCTATAATTCAATTTGTACGTTGACACATTTTTTCACAGTAATGGTAAAAATTAGCCAATCCTTATGGACAATTTAGTTTAAAAAATATTAAGTGTTTTTGAAGAAAATTTTCAGTCGAAACTAATATATTTGATTCACATTTTTATGAAAGCTGAGTCCATAAATGAAATCAGCATGGAGATCTAGTATAAAAATATATTTTATTGAGAATATAAATAATATTCTAGGAAATAATTTTTGTCGTCAAGCACAAATATGATTGACATTTTCACACTCTAATTGCAAAAATTGAGGACGGAAATGAAATCAGCATGATTGATTTAGTATAAAAATATATATTTTATTTAAAATTTGAATAATATTCTTTGACACATTTTTTCAGGCGAAAATCTCAAATTTGATTGATATTTGCATAAATTTTCACACCTTTATAGTGAAAATTAAGTCGAAAAATGAAATCAGTATGGTCGATTTGGTATTAAAAAATGAATTTTATTTAAAATTTGAATGAATGTTTTCCTAAGCAATTTTATCATCAAACAAAATTTTGATTGACATTTGCTTTAAAGTTTCCCTGTTTATTGAAAAAATACGTATATATAAGTGTTATGTATTCCAATATTATATGATTAACAAATTTACAAGAGTGCATCTAATATAAGAGCTAAGTTATAAATTATAGACATTATAATATAAATTTTTTTTTGAAAAAAATGTACATTTCATGTTGATTGACAGTTTTTGACATGAAAGTGTCATTCAACTACCATGAAAATGTATGAAAAGATGCATCTAACTATTTTAGGAAAAGTCACAAAGTTTGAAAGCCAATTGAGCCAATTTTGTACAATAGAAATTTTACTTCAGGGGGGGGGCTAAAATGTCCCGTCACTAATAGGGTTAAGGGATGTAAAAACTTCTCTTATAGACTGTCTAAAAAATTTTTTCCATTTTTTATGTAAAAACTGACGAAGATGTTTTTAGCTATAATATAAGTTGGATGTTTTTATGTGATAACTTATCAAATGAAACTAATGAATGTGCTTTGCTATTGAAACAGTAAAATTACTTTTTAGCTAGTAGAATAATAATAGTAATATTCACTATCACTCCAGGGAAAATAGTAAAAAGTTACTAGAGGAAAACTAGTAATTTTTAATATAACTATAGTAAAGTTATTTTTTAGCAAGTATAGTAGTGAATTTTAGTAAGACTCTAATAAAAAGTGTGTTACCAGAAGACAAATAGTAAATTTTACTATTACTATAGTAATTCTAAGGACAGTAAATTTACTATATAATTCTAGTAACCATAACTATTTTTTTGTGAGTGAACCCAGTTCTTATAATCCAAGAATCTTTTTGTTAATAATCCTTTGGATTCTTTCAATGTTTACAGCATCATAAAAATGATAAGGAAAGCTACGATGTTACCATACTACAAAATGGACCTTATGAGAGTTTTATAAAGAAGTGGGGCTGTATGGTGATATCAAATAAAGAAAAACATTTGTGAACTTTATGAAAAGCTTTAGAAACTCCCATTGTAATATTTTCAGAAAAATCAAGTTTAGAGTTGATAAGAACGCCTAAATCTTTTTGTTTGTTCACTTTTTTCAACTTATGAGCTCCAGTGAAGGAAACTTGAGCATTTCGCGATCCAATTTGCAAGTGCGTACATTTATCTATTGCACCAATGGAAAATTTCCGTTATAACTTAGTCCTAAGTCTTGGCGTTTATTATAAAAGAAGAATTACTTTATTGGTACCGAATCAGCTATAACTTGCATACTAATCATATAGTTTTTTAGTTTCTTTCAAGGTAGTAGATCTTCATGGTGCATTTTTTGGAAAAAAAAACTGACTTTATGAATGAGGACCACTTTTTTACTATTTTTTTCAGTGTATAGAACACATTTTTTCCAACTTAGAAGAAGCTTTTTTTTCCAAACGTTTTCTTTCCATGCCTTCATTCGTAGTGACGACTGCACTCAACTCCTCCTCCTATTTTTATCATGGTGAGTTCGAGAAAAGAAGAAGATTTTACTTTGCACACTCTAGAAAGAAAAAATGAATATATCTTTGAGGGAAAATGCTTCTTATTTTTAATAAATGTCTCATCTTCAAGGCTTAGGTTAGCCTAAGCTATAACGAAAACTACAGAAAGTGGAGATGAGCGCAGAAAAATTGTGACTGGTAATCTTTCTTCTTCTTTTTTGCATGCTTTTTTGGAAACTTGCAAAAATATTCTGATGCCTTGAGCAAAGATTTATTATAAGGGAAATTAAGAAAATTATTTTTTTCCATTACTTAAAAGGATATATGAAAAACAAATATGTTGGCAAAATTAAGCCTTTCCAATTGATATACAGTATCCATTCATAACATATATATATATGTGAGCACAAAATAATCAGGATCACGTTGAGAATGGTTGATTTGTTAAATGGAAACTAATGAACAAAAATATAACTTACACCAAAATAGCTAAAGCTAAATAATGTTGATAATTTTATATCTTTGAGTGGCGGAAAATAACACTTTAATCAAATTTTAAGCATGCTAGATTTACTAAATGTGGATAATTACTTATTTTTAGATAATACTTATTGAATTATGTGCTTATCTCTAGTTAAATACTTAATCATAAGATAAACTTCTAGATTCACTTCCTATAAATATGTGAGTACTCAGGTAGAAAAGAAAAACCATAATGAGCTTATAGCAAGATTAGCAAACAAGTTATAATTCACACGTTTTATTAAACTCATATCCTGTTTTGTAATATATGTACTATATATTTGAACAAAAAATTATGCAGTTTTCCACATCTTTTTCTATTTTTTTCAAATGTCTATTGAAAGCAACTTCCATAATTTAATTTTACTTCTATTAAATGAAAAATCAATACATGTAATTAATTAGATCCGAGAAATTTTCGATCGACATCACAGACAATGCGTTTAGTCGTTTTTGTGGCATTGTTGAACGAAATCTGTTTTTTATTAAAGCGAGTTTAGAAAATGAACGCTCACCTTCACAGACGGCAACTGGCCATGTCCAGAACAATTGCAGAGCTATCAAAACATTGGCAAAAGTTGATTCTAAAATTGGATTTTTTTTCTTAAGTATTTTAAAAGAGTACTAGGATCGCGATCCAACTTTAAATGGGTGACAAAATCTGAGAAACTTACAAATTCGTCCTGGCAGTCAGGTTCTAAATCGTTGATCTATTTCTTTACCAAGTTGAATACATCTACTCAAAGCTGTGCCTCATTTTTCTCTCTTAATGATTTGAAATCATCAAAAATATGAAGATGAGCATGTCGACGTTGAGATAAAGTTGCAAGTAATTTGTCAATAATGACCACGAAATTTTGTACTGCATCAGATTCCGCGGAATCATCAGCTTGGCGCCGTCGTTTTCCGTTTCGTATTTTTCCCGAAGAATCATACACTTGCTGAATATTTTCCATTAGATTTTTTGCTTCATTCTCTAGTTCATCAAATTTATTACGAAGCTCAGCAACGAAACTTTCAAGTGATATAAACAATCACACTGCCATGTTAATGTCAATATTTGAGCTTTGAAGAAGAGTACTAGCTCCCCCAAACCGTGTTAGAATCTTGTTCCAAAGAACACACATAAATCCATTTTCCAAAAGGCACATTTTCTGAGCATCTCCTTTTAGTTCTTCGTTCTCTGCAATTTCATTCAGCATGCCATAAATGTTCAAGTAATTATTTGTAAGGTTAAAAAATAAGCTTATTTTTATAACGTACACTACCGAAATCGTGTCTCCTATAGAAAAAATAATTTGCGCGAAATTTTATGTTTTTAAGTAAATATTTCCACACCCCTCAAAGAGGTTGAAAATCTCAAAAAATTCTCCTTTAAAGAAAAAAAAAGATGCCAAGACATATATATGGGTTTTATTTAAGATATCATAAGGCAAACACTAGTAAGAATGAAAAAAGCCTCTATTTATTCAATAAAAAATGGAAATTAAGCATAGGTGCTTTTATTTGGATGACCAACTGAATTTCTGTGGTACTCTACTACTTGAAAAAGAAATAGCTTGTCCTCTTCTTTCGTGATGAGAATTGAGTGAAAATCAGTTGCCAATGCTACTGCTCTTTCAGATGTGTCGTTTCCAACTTTTAGACTACCAACAGTTCCTGTAAGATCCTTCCATATATGAATAGGGAGTTTTAATTCTTGAAAAATAATTTGTGGTCGTTTGGTCACAAAATCTTTAATTCGCAATTTCTTGAAAGAAGATATCTTCCACTCAAAGCGTAAGGTCTCTCTTGAAAAGTTTTTTATTTTGAAGATTGTTAAGCATCATTTATTTTTCTTCTAGATTTGTGAGGTTAGAAAAAAATGCCAATGGGGCTAAATCTTCACTGAGGTACCAGAGATGTCTTTTTAATTTACCCAGAGCTGCCATTGCAATACTACAATCAAGTTTTTGATAGTCTTCCAAAAGGCACAAAAGTTTAACCCTATTAGTGTTGGGGGGACGTAAAACGCCCCCTCCCTTCACTAAAAAATTAATTGTAGAAAATTGGCTGAATCATATCCCTTTAAATTTTGTGACTTTTACTAAAATCGCTAGCTGCATCTTTTGAAACCATTTTCATGGTAGTTGAATGACCCTTTCATGTCCAAAACTGTCAATCAAAATCAAAAATTAAAATTTTTCAGCAAAATTTTGACATTATCTGTACTTAACCTTATAACTTAGGATCTATATTATATAATACCCTGAAAATTTATAATTATATACAGTTTGGAACGCATAACACTTTATATATTTAATTTTTTTCAATAACCCTGGCTACTTCTTAGAAAATTCAATCAAAATTTTGATTGATCAAAAATATATCTAATAAAATCCATAATATCTGGTATTTCTGGACTCATTTTTTACATTTACGATTTGAAAATACCTAAAGTGTTAATCAAATTTGCAGTTTACTTCTGAAAATTGTCTCCAAAAACATTCCTTCAAATTTTACAATGAAATATATGTTTTTATACTAAATCGGCCATGCTGGCTTCATTTATGGACTCAATTTTTGCAGTTTAGATTTGAAAATACCTATAAGTATCAATCAAATTTGCGTTTAGTTCTAAAATTTGTTTCTAAAAATATTGATTCAAAATTTTACATGAAATATATGTTTTTATATCAAATAGGTCATGCTGGTTTAATTTCTGGGCGCAGTTTTCGCATTTGGAGGTTTTACTGCTAGTGTCGATCAAATTTGCGATTTATTTCTGAAAACGATATCCCAAAATATTCTCTCTAATTTTACATGAAATATATGTTTGTAAACCAATTCGACCATGATCATTTTATTTCTAAAATTAATTTTTGCATTTAAAGGTTTTAAATGTCTGAAAGTGTCAATCAAATGATCGATTTATGTCTAATGTCTACAAAAATATTTTTGAAATTTAAATAAAATATCTGTTTTTATGCCAAATGGAAGATGCTTGTTTCATTTTTGAACTCAAGTTTGGCATTTATGGTTTTAAAATATCTTAAAGCTTCAATCAGATTTGCGGTTTACTTCTAGATACTGTCTTCAAAAACATTTTCAAAAAAAATAAAATGTCTGTTTTATACCAAATCGACTATGCTTATTTTATTTCTGTACTGGATTTTGGATAATACGGTTAAAAAATATCTCGAAACGGCAATTGAATTTGTAATGTATGCCTAAAAATCAGTTCTGTAAAAAATTTTCAAAAAATCGCTGCATATTAGGTATATAGTAAAAATATACTTTTTTTTTTGTATATTTTGGCTTATAATACTTTCTACAATCATCTTGAGTATGAAATATTTATTAAAAAAAATAAAACGTATCATAAAATCTTTTGAAAATTTGTATGAGGGAAGGAACCAAGTTGAAAACTAATTGAAAAGAAACAGAATGCTTTGTGAGAGGAAAAAAGTCATTTTATCGTTATAAAAAAATTTTCGAACACACATTGAAGAATATAAATTTCTAATGAAAAAGAGCTACCAAGAAAGGATCATCATAGAATGAATACCAAAATTACATACTGTAAATTATAATATGACGTAGAGACTACGAGCCGATAACGAATTTGTCGCCAAAAAGATGGAGGTCCTATCGAGTTACATAAGTTACTGTAGAATGAAATATTTTGAGTAAATTAAACACCTAAAGTTGGTTTATTAAATAAATTAAGAAAATAATTACCAGAGAAATACTGCAAGTAGAAGTTATTTTTATGTTTATATATTTGACATTGATTAACAGGTTTAATAGATTTTTTGACAGGTTTTATTGATTTCATAAAAAATTTAAATTCTACATACTTGAAATGTATAAAAAACTTTTTATAAGAATAAAAATTTTAATTTTGATATGGACTGTCAATTCAAATTATTTTGTCAGGTTTGACTAATTTTTATATAAAAAAAGGAATATAACCAGTAAACACCGCCTACTTGAAAATGGGTATAGGGTGTGTAAAAAACATTATATAATTATTTAGATAAAAAGTTTCTTTTTGAGATGAGCTGTCACATTTAGATCAATTTTTTGACAGGTTTGATTGATTTTCATAAAAAAAATGAATATCACCACTGAATTCAGCATATTTGAAAATGGGTATACATGTGTAAAAACTTTATATACTTATTTAGATAAAAAGTTCCTTTTTGAGATGAGCTGTCACATTCAAATCAATTTTTTGACAGGTTTGATTGGTTTTAATAAAAAAAAATGAATATCACCACTGAATTCAGCATATTTGAAAATGGGTATACATGTGTAAAAAACATTATATAATTATTTAGATAAAAAGTTTCTTTTTGAGATGAGCTGTCACATTTAGATCAATTTTTTGACAGGTTTGATTGATTTTGATAAAAAATGGACATCACCACTGAATTCAGCATAGTTGAAATATATATGTAACATTAAAAATATTTATAAAAACTTATTAATATCTGAGAAAAATAGGGGGGCACTTTACGCCCCCCCCAGCACTTGAGCGGACAAATTTTGCCCATCACTAATAGGGTTAAGACTTCCACCAGAATGACTTAGAATGGGAATGAACCTTAAGAAATCCCTTTCGATTAATGTATTGTACAATGAAGCTGACCAATATGACTGACATCAGGTGTTGAATCGAGACATAAGTATTTAGCATCATGTACTTCATTACATATAGTTGACAAAACATCTTAACCGATTTGTTCAATAAGTTCATTGCATATTGTCGAAGAAAAATAACCTACCGTCCCTTTTCCTTTGCTTCCATAATTGAGAAATATGTTCTGCAAGAAAAGGACAAATTTTGAGATTAATTCCAAAATCCCCATATAATTTCCATTTCTTCTTCATCACCACGGAATGTCAGTCCACGTTGGGCCAGAAACTTCGATTCTTCGATTACTCTACGCAGTACGGCTTGGAAATAGTTCCGTTCTTCTTTTAGACGATCTAGAAGTTTTGCATCGACACATTCTTTCCCTTCAGATCGTAATAACCACGACTTTACAGAGACTCTATCCTCCGGCTGTTTTCATGAAATTTAATTATCTTTTCACAGTTACTCAAATCATAAAAGTCACTTGCGATAAAATTTGAGGAAGATTTCGAAAATAATTTACGGAAAAAAGAGTATAATTTACCATTTGTTGGAGGATACAGTATCCAATCTCTATAAAACTTTTCATTGTTTGCTTTGGTATCATACAAAAATTTTTTGTTAAACCGACGAATACGATTTTCAATTTTTCTTTCTGAAGTTACAAAATTGTTACTATGATTTTGACAACTATTTGGACCTTTTCTTAACCAATAATAATTATCAAAGTTAGAATCGCTTAGAAATTTTTTCCAAAGTCCAGGGTCATGAGATTTTGAGTCACTTTGGCGTTGTGAAGCAGAAATAGGTTGTGGTTGTGAATGCTTTTGAGAGACAGGACGATCGAGAAGTTGATTTTGATTGGAAGCTTGAGAAATTGAAATATAACTACTTATGCTAGGAAGTTTTTCAATAATTTCCTTATCTTTCAGCTTTTTTTTTCGTTTTTGAGCCCCACTTTCGTGCTTATATTGATACATGATACCTTACCAGACATATTTTATTCAACCTGCAAAAAAAATAAAATTTATACAGAAAGTAATAAATATATCGACTAGCTACACGACTAAGAGGTTCGTTTTTGTAAGCAATATATATATATACTAATTGTAAGCAATAAAAACATATCTCTTAGTCATGCTCGGCCGTGTACAGGTAAAGAGGCGCCTTTGCAAAATCAGCTTCTTTTCTTTCACACGGTCGTGCTGCACGACTTTGCAAATTATCAGTATTTGAAAATATAAGTAGTTACTACTTAGGAAATTTGCTAAAGTGTTAGCGTCCGTTTATTTGCTGCATTGAATTTGTAGAATAGGAAATTGCTATTTTAACAAACTAACTACTTTGTCAAACCTTGAAAACGGAAGAGAAGAACATTCCAAATTTATGACGAGTGGCATCCAATAAAATACTTTCATCGCATTTGCACATGAAACGCGGATTTAAAAATTTGAATCTAAATTTTTGCCTCTTTTAAGTGATGATGAAAAGATTAAGAAGGCATCATCATTCTACCGCAGTGAATTGAATCTGGTAGTTGATTTCAGCTTTTAATTTTAAATAAGAAAAAAATTGAACCTTCGAAGTGGTTGTTTGTTCTGATCCTTCTCTCATATACATTCCATAGCACAGGCTGCTAAACGATCAACCAAATTTTCTCAAAATACTAAAAATTTTAACAAAATGCTAAGTTAAAAAGTTTTTATAACCTTTGCAATTTGCTATTATGTCGAGTGTATATAAAGCTTTTAGTACCACTAACTAAATCTAAAAAAAATCCTTAATAATAATAATCATCAATAAATATCATTCAAATTGAGTTATAGAAAATAGCGTATTATATATTGTGTGTGTGTAGTATGTTGAAACCTTGCAATGAAAAGCATGATCTTCGAATCAAATACACGATCTTGCCATCAATCAAATAATTCTTGGAATCAATGTAGGGATGTGCCAGTGCCAAAATGATATCCAAATGCACCGCCAAAAATTCATAATGACCTCTTCACACGCAAACTGCTCGGACTTTATCTTGGCTATAAGGTTAGATAATGTCATTTTAAAATACATTTTCCAAAACTTAAACTTTTTATTTTCTTGGTTAGGGCAATTTAGTAAAAACAAAGAAGAGCTTTATTCGAATCTACTGAATTTTTAATTTATTGCAGGTAATTCCGGTTCCAACAAAATAGAGAAAAAAAAATTTGAAAGTATATTTTAAAAATGACATTATCTAACTCTAACGATAAGCCTAAAAAAATCTCTTATTCTTAACAGGGTTATATTAGAAAATACACTAATATGATTCTTTTTTTAACACGCTAATATTTCGTTAATAACATAGACATCATTAAAAATGGCCTCTCTATTCCTTTTCAAAAACACAATAATTTTAACCATGTTGTCTTCCTATTTTTATATTTCAAATCAAACGCGGAAAAATTATAGAAAAGTATCAAATTAAAAGCAAAGCAAAATCTAGGCATATGCGGTTAAATGAAAATTCACAAAGACAATGATTTTCACCCAGTTGTCTCCTCATTTTTTTATTTCAAATCAAGCACGGAGCAAATTTTATTATAAAAAAGTATCAAATTATATACACTCGTCATCATCCTCTTGAAGGTTCGGAAGATAATGACTAAAAATATGAGCAGCTGTCTCCCGTGTCCAACTCTTTGAGGCTTTAGAACAGTGGTTCCCAACCTTTTTTATCCCGTTCCTTCGTTTTCAGTCACTTTTTTTTTACCTGTGGACCCCTACAACTGAATAGTTTGAGCCAAAAAATTTAATCAAAGATTTTTATGCAAAAAAGGATTCTAGTCATCTGATTAAATCGTATGCTTATTCATATGAAATCAGAGAAATCGTAAAGCCTGACATAAAATGTGAATAAAATTTTTTTCCAATTAAAATATAAATTTTCAAAAATATTGTAACTAATAAAAAGCATACATAATAAAGTTTCAAAATATGAAACTTTAAAAAAGGGAAGAAAATATTTATTTAAAAAAGCTCTGAATATATATATTTATATTGATTTGGAATATAGAAGTATTTAAAAGAGATTCAGCATAAGTAGTTTGAAGTAGAATTTCCATGGACCCCTTGAAATTCTTCCATGGACCCCAAAACATGTGACAGATGAGTTTTGAAAAGTCTATATGTGATATTACTTAAGTTTTATATAATGCACACATCACAAAATATTTATCGACCACTTATGTAATCATGAAAATAATAAATTACGATTGCAAAAGATCCCGCAGCTATCTGGAAAAACGCTACCTCTAAATGCGAATTAAAATAATCAAAATTAGTTAAAAAAATCAATGAAATAAATTTTTGTTGGGAGGTAGTGATTGAGTGCTGAAATTAGCATTGAAGTAGGAGGCACTTGATTTAATGAATATATATTTAAATCATTCAAAGGGATAATTTGAAATCCAATTTCAGTAAATCTTATATAAAAAAAACCGATAATAACAACTTGGCAAAAAGGTAGATGAAGGCAAGCTGTGCAATCTTTTTCAAAATGAAGTGGTTTTGGCGATGTGCCAATCACACGTCGAGGATAACATATCACGAGCAAAGATATTCAGCATCGATCATTCATCAATAATAATAAATACCGATAGTAAAACACACATCAAGATTTTGCGTGTTTTGAAAATCATTGGAAGAAACGATCATTCATCTATGTTGGCAACAAGCTTAGCGGATACGATGAGTGAAGTGAAAGCAAGTAGAGATGACTGATGAGTGGCATAAAAATAAAAAATGCTATATATAATTCTAACAAAATTGGCCATTTTTTAAAGAATACGCTAATGTCACTCAATCTCAATATAATTAGAAGATTTGATCGGTGTAATTTACAGTATTTTATAAACTATACTGTAAATTACCCCATATGTGTCTTTACCCCATAAAATATAAAATTATTTACTTTAGTGTCTTTTTATAAAAATATTGATGAAATTATTCAAGTGAGAAAAGAATATATTGACTTCAACTGACATAATAAAATTAATTTGAACTGTTTGAAGACGTAAAAATCAATGTAAATTGGAGAAGTTTGTTTCTCGTTTTTCTTTCAAACAAAAAGTGGATTGACCTTAATGACCCAATATCTAATAACAGTATAAAAGTTTAGAACAGTATAAAAGAATGCTTGAAAGCAAAACAATAATTTAAACTACCCAATATAAACTCTTGGAAAACGCCTGTGTATGTATTAGGGTCATTTAAATTTAATTTGGAATGTAGCAATATATGTTATGCGTATACTTAGAAAACTTTCTAACTAGTTTCAGGTTAAAAGAAGATGGTGTTTTTTTCTAAAAACAAATTAAAACACAGACATTCTTAATGATGATATATATAATATGGCTTCGACGTGGCTAAATTTCAAACATGTATAACTCGCGCTTATGTGATTCAATTTCTTCAAAATTACAAATATTTTCAATTTGTCTTATTCTTAAATGGCTTGGAAAATTGTATTGAAATATATTAACTATAGAAGTGTCGTTTTAAAATTTCATCGATTTTGTAAAAAAAGATGTATACGTACGTAGTTTGTCAAGTTGTCTCCCGGGTTGTCTTGCCAGATCACTAAAATAGTTACTATAACTCACTAAATAGTACTATTTTATATCTAAATTTATCCACATATGTGATTTGATATTTTATTCAAAAAGGAGTCAACATTGTCAAATTTGTTTACTTTTTATAAGAAATCTGGTTTGTTTCATTTTTTATTTTAGTTTTGTTAAAAGTTAGCTAATCAAGTTTTTTTTTGAAATATTTATTTTTTGGATGAATTGATTTAAATTTTATTTCTAATAATATCTCAGTGTTAACGAAGTTGGCATTAATGTTTTCAGCAATTTTTTATCAAGAACTATTATCTGTCATTGTGAAGACAGAGAGATTGTGAATTGTTATTGCAGATAAATAAAAAATCAAACAAAATATTTTGTCTCCCTCTAATGAAAATTTCTGCGAGCATCACTTCCAAAGAATCACGTCAGACAAGTGCTTGAATCGCATGAAGATAAAGGAAATGTACTTGATGCAAGAAGCTTCAAGATCTTCAGCGTTGTAGGATAATGAAAAGTGCCTCTTCCTTTTTCGTGAATCAAGGGAACACACACCTTAATAATGATGATGTTCTTGAAGATGAAATTGCGATAAAATCTTATGCATCGATACAAAATTGATATCTTTGAGAAATCTTAGTTTCAGTATAATTTCATTATGTTTTTATACACGCAGCGATATACAAATTGGCAAATGCATATATGAAAACATACTGGTATACTGTGTTATGACAGTTGCAAATGAATTAATTCACGTTTGTGCAAATATAAGAAAAGATTTGCATGTCTAAATTTCACAACTAAAGTCTTTCAGTCAGTTGGTGAGAGCTCTTTACATTTATGTTCCTTACATTATTCATGCATGCATATAATATATATATATATATATAATGATTCATCTCCAACCTGTATACTACGATGGTTAATATTCCATGTACAAATGACTAGGGAGACAAACTTCAACTTTCTGTTCATATTTTGCTAGATGTAAGATTTCATTTACCTCATTGGGGGAGACGATGTTAGAAAAGTTATTTTAAATAATCTATTTGTCAAATAATCAAAATAAAATAGTGCATTCAAAGAATCGAAAATAATTCTTTAAAAATATGAAACTTTCTGATCATATTTTGCTAGATATAAGATTTGATATATCTATATTTTTCAATTTACACGATTTTAAATAATATATTTGTCGAATAATAAAAATAAAATAGTGTAATCAAAGAATCGAAAAATGTTCAAATTAAAAAATATTTATTCTTTTTAAATATATCGTTGGCTCCCCTTACCTTTAGTTTCTTATATGCATAATTTGATAAAAAATCATTATAGGGACTAGTTTTATCTTTCTATTCTTAAAGTAAAATGAATTTTGGGTGACATTTTTGGTTCAAGTACGGGTCTATGAACTTAATTTGAAGTCATTTCACCTACACCCAGAGCCCGCACTAACCAAAATGGGGGGGGGGGGGGGGGGGGGTTCAAAGGGGTGAAACTATACATATGAAAATACACACTATAAAATTTTCTTTTCTAGAAGCAAATTCGATCAACATCGGAAACAAGAGCTAAAGAAGGCCATAAAAGTAAGGTGATGAGGATTGAGGACTATTATAAAACAAAAGTGAAAGAAGAAAATCATTTTATTAACAGTATATCATTTTTAGAGTAATAAAGCAATTTACATGTCAAACATTGAGCCTTCTTGACTTTTCGTTGAAATAGTTCAAAAACTCGAAAACTCTTTTAAGTGTCGAAAAATTTCTCTCACAGGAAGCAGTGCTGATTCCTATTGTAAGAGCAGCTTGATGCCCAAAAAATACTCTAGAGACAATTTTATAATATATTTATTGAAACCACCAATGTACAAAGAAAAGACTTCTTCTCAAGCGCACTTTATCGCATGTATTTCATTTAAAACTTATTAAAGCTTGAAAAATTGAGTGGAGAGGCTTGGAAAATTGAGTGGGGGTGAGGGGTGGAGGGGAGGGGGTCAGGTCAAAAATGGGGGGGGGGGGCTTAAGCCCCCAAAATAAATAGGGTGCGCGGGCCCTGGAGCATCTCATTACTTTCTCACACTTCAAGGCGAAAAGAAAACATATGATGTATTGTCAAGCCATATCTATACAGATTACATTTTCATGAAAGAAATTATCATGAATGCTTGATGTTTGTCGTATTTTTTTAGGGTAATGAAAAAATTTTCAGGGGAACTTGAAAATTAGCTGGAGGGGGGGGGCTTGAGAAATAGTTGGGGGGGGGGGGCTTGTGCTCCAAAATTTAATAGGTAGCGCGACTCTGGACCTAACGTATATTTTATCCTATCTGGGTTCGCGATATCAGGGTTGGGAACCCCTGCTCTAGACAATTTTACAATATATTTTCACAAGCGCACTTTATCGGATGTATTTCATTAAAAACTTATTTAAGCTTGGAAAATTTAGTGGGGTGAGGGGTTGAGGGGGCTTAGGTCAAAAATGGGGGGGGGGGGGGCTCAGGTACCAAAAATCAGGGGGGGGGGCTCAAGCCCCCAAAATAAATAGTGTGGGCGGGCCCTGCCTACACCACATGAAAGTATTAACGAAATATAGTAAATTAACATTTTATACACTCAAAAAATCTTACAAAGGAATAGAAACCATCGTAGTATACAGATTAGAGATGACAATTAAGTTGTATACCCGCGTTCAACCGTACAGGTTATGAGAATATTTATTGCATAATAAAGAAGAGTTTCCTAAAACTTCATACCAAAAATTTACAGCAATAAAACTTTTATTGTATCGTCTAAAGAAGTCTATATTTAAATATAATTAATTTAGTATTATTCAATTAAAAAAAAATATTTCATAAAAACATTTTTGAAGGATGCGATTTCTTAAAGATAAAAAGTTCCTTCGATAAAAATGGTATTCCTACTATCATATCATTCTTAAAACGTCTCAAAATTGGTAATTCTCTAAAGTTTCAAAAAAATAATTTGTAAAATTTGCTACTATTTGATTGAGAGGAAAAACAATTCAAGCGCATACCCTTTTAGAAATGTAAACTTTTTCAAAATAATAATAAATTTAAGTAATTAAAAAAATTGAACTATAACCTTGTCCAAAGTAGTAAAAAGATATCGAAACCTAGCCTTTAAATAGTCAGTCCACTTTCTCTCTCTCTCAAAACAATTTTTTTGGTTACCCCGGTCCTGTAGTATGGATAAAGCAGTGAAAATTTCTCCAAAATTAATCGGTTAATCGATCGGTTAAGATATTAATTAACCGCTCCTCACTATATTCAATAATCAAGAAATCGTAGGCATCGTGAGATCAAACAGGCTGTTGTTAATCCAGCATAATTCCCTTATGTTTCGAACTAACTATACTATTTGACATTTAGAAACGGTTTCCTTCATTGCTTCAGTGGGTATAGAGTAGCGTAGAGTTGAATACAGCGTCCGTCTCCCTCCTTTCATGATCAATAACAATAATGTTTCGTCACGAAAATTATGACAGCATAGTGCAAACAAACTCAGGCATCATCAGGCACTACTTTGTGACTATCTTCTTACCAATCTTCATGTTCTCATCCATCACAATTACTATTCCTTCTCTTTTCGTCTTCTTTGAGATGAGGAAAAATGACTTTTACAAGATTTTAACTTTTATCTGCATCGTCATCTTATTCCTGAATGTAAATATCTTTTTCATGCCACTACTGGATACGATTGGACGCTATCATTTGATCCCCATATTCTTCTCCTACTCTTGGACGATTTATGCCGCCAAAGTGGCGTACGTTCTTCAGAATTCGACGAAAACTACGATCGGATTCCTAATCACTTTAATCACCTTTCGACAAAGCATACTTTACTCAAGGAAAGTGACAAGTAAGAAGTTTTATAAAGGATCTTCCCTCAACTATCTCGTTCTATGCTTCTTCTCATTCTCCGTCCTGGTATACTTACCGTCAATCAAGTGGTTTGTAATTAAAAGGAAAGAGTGCTGTGAAAACATGTGGATTTTTATTTTCAACACAGACAGAAGTCCGCTGTTTAAAGTGTCAGAAGTTTTGAGGGAGTTGACCTGTCGCATCATTCCGCCAATTTTCAATTTGGTATTGAGTGTTAAAGTAAGTATTTTATACACCCACTTTTTGAAGGCTCGAAATCGCAAGGCCATCTCATCCATTTCTGGTAACTTCTCCAGGATCAGAACGAAAAATGGGTTGAAGTACAGGAAGACATTTACATTCATTTTGATTTTGAGTTCTTCGTACGGGTTTGCAATTTTACCGTCTGGAATAGTCTCCATTCTTTTTGCTTTTCCCGAAGTCTGCTCTCAAATCAATTGTTTCATTTCCTTCAACACCGCTTACATTTTGCAAGACTGCCTCGAATCTCTATTTTACCTCAACTTTCTGTACATTTACCTCTTCATCGACAAGAACTATAGATTGCTTTTGCTCAAAAAATTTAAAATAGCCAAAATGTTTAAACATTCTCCAAATGAATATTAAGTCTCCTTCCGACTAAATCAGCACACTTTCAGCACCTACAAGAATCAAAGTGGTGAAAGCAAACAATCGTTTCAGCAATTTTTAAATATCTCTTTTTCGGAATATCCAGTGATAAGAGATTGAGCTTTATTATACAAATCTTTTTTATGCAGCAATGCTATAACAACTCGTGTATTAATTAGCAGCAGCAATCAGCTCTTTGAGAATAACGCCCAAGACACAAAAGTCATTCTTTGTGACTGTTCTGTTGCATAAGCTATACACATACATCTTACAAATGAGGTAGGCTTTTCGTTTCCTTAAACCCGCATGTTTGGTTTTGAACATAACGAATTTAAAGTTTGCTCCACAAAAGTAAATAAATTTCAATCTTTATCTCTTGAGTGAGAAACTTTACTTTTTTTATAAATTCAAGTGAAATGAAATACTCAGTCTTTCATTAGGCTGAAGTAAACTTGTAGTAGACCATAAGTAAAGTAAAAAGCTTTATCAATCGCAAGCCACATTCGTTCCATTTTATCTCAGAAATTTGGTTACAACGCGAAAACAAATTACTTCAATTAATAAATTAGTAAACTAGCTTGTCCATAAGAACAATAATATAATCAGTTTGTTAAATCTATTAAAAGATGTCAGTTAAAGTTATACTTCGATTCACCACTATTAAATTATGAAAGCACTTTGACATATAACATCAATAAAATTTTTTTTATAGTTTATTGAAGTAATAAAATTTTTGTTACATAATAAATATTCTGCCTAAAAATTCGCTTTTTCTTCCACGAAATCTTGCCTTTTACATATTTGTTAAGTGAATAATATTTTTTCACAAATAAAGTAGAGTCGATTATAATTAATTCGGCATTTTCGTAACTATAATCTGTCTTGGGATTAGTTATTTTACTCCAACGAAAAAATTTACTAACTGTTTCTTTTTTAGCTGAAAATTATCACTTATTGAAGCAGAGCTTTAACTTAAACAGTTAAACCTTCTAAACAACCTCCTATATTAACTTAAGTTCCAATTTTATGGAAAAGTGTTTTTAGCCTATTGTCTGATTATCTTTCCAGACACTTTTACAAAGCCTAAATCATTATACTACAACGTCATCTAATTCACTTCTAATTAAATCTAATTCCTAATTAATGATGCCAAGATTTTATTTAAATTTATAAAGACGAATTATTATTGAAATTTAGGATTAATAGTTTCATGCAAGGATAGTAAAAAATTTATTAAAGATTTAGTAAAAAAGGGAACGTATTTATATTTTATATATTCATTTAATAAAAAAGAGAAATTATTGACATAGTGAAAGTAGACATCAAAACTCTACAATTATAATCAAGAAATATGTGATTTGCAAGTCTTTGATTCTTTTTTCCTTGTAAGAATGAGAAGTCAAGTTCATCAAAAATGGAAGAACACTAAAATAGAGAAATTGAAAGAAAATTTCTTACAAAAGTTAAATATCTGGTTAAGTTTTTTAAAAAGGCAACATTTGAGGATTTGTTAATTAAATTTAAGGATAGCAATACCACTTTAAAGGTTATTATAAACAATTAGCGCCTATGGTCTTTTTTTCAGGACCTAAATAATAAGTTGTAATTTTGTAACGATAATTTGAAGGTTTTTTTCAAGATATTTACGGTTAATTATGTTAACCGTATTGTATTTTACTGTTGAACCTAATTTTTTTCGTTTAATAACAACATTAACGTTTTAATTTTTAGTATAGTATTAAATTTCCAGAATAAAAAATACTAAATGTCCCAATCATTTTCAGACAATTTTTTTAATCAAAATATTTTTCATATTTGGGCCAATATTTACACATAAAATAAATACATATTTTAAGAATTTATTAGATTATTACATGATTAAGTGTGGGTCCTAAATTAAGGACCATGGGCACATAGTATACATTTCTTTTTGAGTAAAAAATATCAAGGGTATACAAAAGTAAAGGACATATGGAGGGGGAGAGAGCTTGTCTTCTAGTATAAGCAAGAGCAATCAAAACTTTATGCTGGAAAGATCTATAGGCTGACAGCTTTGATATGTAATAATATAAAACATTTATATCTATATGAATATATTATGTAGAATCAATCATTTATCTGTTAATGATTACAGATAAATTGATAGATGAAAAAATTTCCTGACAAATATGATTTATAATGTCATACATATATAACTTATCGAACTGTGTCTTATATGATATAATATGTATTATACATTATAGATAGAACTCTTTTTATCCGTTCATATTCTCATTTTTTATTTCTCCCTCTCTGTTTCCAATAACAATTCTTTCATCATGTCCTAAAGCAAATTTTTTATTACTCTTTTTCTAATTTAATTTTTCATGGTGTTTGACAAATCTGTTAAACAAAATTTTCTCTGTTCGTGATGCAACAAATTTTGCAGAAGAAATTGACTTCCCTAGTGATGAAAATTTTATTGACATGGTTGAAATTCCTCCACATGTGAGTGCACTGACTGACGAAGAAGACTTTGATGATGGCTGATGAAAACAGGGGTCCAGAGTTTATTCCACAAGATGCATGCAACCAAAAGAAAAGAGAAAGAAAATTTCAAATTTAGCTTGGACGAAAATGGAACCAACTTTTTCAAGCTTTGGAGGACAAAGTGGCAATGAAGTTGATGATAAAATGAAAATATTGAAAGATGAAATTTTTGCAAAGAGTCCAGTTGAAATTGTTGAACTTTTTGTTGATGAAAATTTAAATGATCAAATATGCAACGAATCCGTTATTTATTCAGCACAAAAAATGTACATAACTTTACTTTGTCAACAAACTGTTTAAAAAATTTCATGGGAATTCTTTTTTCCTCTGCTTACCATGAGTGAAAGGTATTATTGGGGTGTTGATGAAGATCTGGAAACTTGAATTAATCATAAAACGATGCCAAGAGACAGATTTCTATCTATTATAAGATTTCTACACTTTTGTAATAATGAGAGTGCTGAAGATTGTAAAGACTTCAAAAGCAGGCCATTAGTTGATGTTCTGAATCAAAAGTTCAAACAATTTGG
The DNA here is from genome assembly GCA_030549495.1 of Nectonema munidae. Taxonomy (NCBI): domain Eukaryota; kingdom Metazoa; phylum Nematomorpha; class Nectonematoida; family Nectonematidae; genus Nectonema; species Nectonema munidae. The sequence goes on from JAUIRK010000850.1 coordinate 32,638, forward strand.
AATATTTTCTCAAAGCTTGGCAATAGACGAGCAAATCGTCAGATACTATCGAAGAAGCTCTATAAAGCAATTTATAAAAGGGAAACGATATGATTTGATTTCAAGCAGTGGATACTATGGTGTGGTACTAGTTGTTTTTGTTTTGAAAAGAGTTTATATCAAGGAAAACAGAAAAAGGGCACTCTCAATAATAAGATTGAAGACAGTCTAGGTTCTAGAGTAGTCATATCTATGGCGAATCATCTAAAAAATCCTAGTGATCATGAAATTTATGTTGATAATTTTTTTCAAGTTATAATTTATCAGTGCAAATGAAAAAAAGGGAATTAGAATAGCAGGTACGATTCGCTCAAATAGAACCTTTAAATGAGCGAATGAAAGATGATAAATCACTAAAAAAGAAACCCGTAGTTCTTTTGATAACAACTTTGAAGAAAAAGAAGAACTTTTCTTTTTGAAATGACATGACATAAGCGTTTTCATAATTGCTACCAATCATCAGTCAGCCTGCCACTTTTATTCGAAATGCTTTGCCATGATAGGTAGTCATGGCAACCCTTTCAAATATCTCAATATAATAAATATATGGGAGGAGTGGAACACTTAGATTGGCTTATTCAAAAATAGCGCATCTCTGTTAGATCCAAAAAGTGGTATTTTGTTTTGTTCACAAAATATCTTGATATTGTGATGGCGAATTCTTGGATTTTGCACTGCTTTGCAAATAATATAGTTCTTTAACCGTATTAAAATTTAGGAGGTCTGTTACAAAATCATTTTTGCTGCTCTCTTCAGATTCAGATCCTAAAAACTTTGGACGTCGGAAGAAATTAGCTTTAAAAAGTATGCCAGAAATTTGGTTCTCTTCTACTGGTTATCATTATCTTGACCGAACAGATGGTGGAAAGCAAAGGAAATATGCTTTCTTTAAAAAAAAGTTTCTCAGCAATGTGTGAGATGTGATGTTGGTCTCTTCCATTTGGAGATTAATCGCAGGACACACGCGGGCTTTTTACTCCATTCAGCATTTTCAATGTTGTTTTTGATGTAATATTTAATATATAACATACCAAAAAATAGTATTTAAATTTACGTTATTCTCTGGAGTATAAATTGGTGCCAATATCAAAAATATGGTTCACTGTAATTTCATCGCCGTAATTTCATCGTGGTAATTTCATGGCATAGTAAATTCATCGTGATTCAATACATCGTCGGTATTTTCATCGTTAAGTATTTTCATCGTACAGTAATTATATCGTCATACTAATTTTATGCTTGACGCTCAATGTTTTTTGTAAATATCCCTTTAAAATTTTTTTAGGTTTATTACGAACTTTTGTAAATGTCCTTAATATAACATAAAAAACTAATTCTTAAATATAAGGTTTTCATATTATCAGGCTATAATGACAAAATAAAACAATAACTCTTTCTGACTTATATAGCCTTGAAATATGTTTAAATTTCTTAATATTTAAAGAAAGTTCAAAAAAAGTATCTAATTTAATTAAAAAATATAATATATAAATCCTTGTGTTTTTTTAGTTTCATAAAAATCCCTCTAACCTATTTTAACCTTCGACTTTTCAGACATTATTTGGTATATTATATCTAAAAATAATCATTTGTTTTTTTTAATAAAAAGCTCTATTTTTAAGAAAAAAATACCAATTTATATATGTAATAAATTATTCCTTATTTCAAAAAGATCATTGAGATAACTAATTTATTACAAATTAGAAAAATAGAAACAATTTAAAAAAATAAGTTATGAGCAATACCTCTAAGGTATAATAATAATCATTTAGGTCACGATTTTCAAAATTATTGACAATGCGCCGTATTATGCGGTTACTCCATAAATCTCGCGATGTAATCACTATACGATGAAAATACTTGACGATGGAAATACCGACGATGTATTGCATCACGATGAATTTACTATGCGATGAAATTTCTACGATGAAGTTACCACGATGAAATTACCGGATACCCAAAAATATACTGTTCTTTACAGACTCTAATTTTTTGAGGTTTTCTTGACCTTAAGAAAAAATTTTTTCAAAATTTTCGAAAATTGAGTTTTAAAAAAGATGAGAGAAATTTTTTATGCATAAGGAGTGGAAATCTGTACAATATAATTATCAGATTATCTTGTGAATTTCATAAAAAAAATTAAAAAAAAAATTTTTAACGCCATCTTTAGCAAAAAAAACTTTAAAATATTTATCTAAAAAAACTTTTTGGCTGTTTTTTGTAGCTAAAAAAATTTTAGAACTCAAAAAATGTTATAGAATAAGTAAATTTTAGATCTTATAAAGCAATAATTTTGAAAATAAAGCGCCTAAACTTGAACATAAAATGTAAATCTGATGTTAAAGTTGGACCCATAAATTAAAGGAAAATTAAAATAAAATTCAAAAAGTAATATAATTTATTGGGCACCGGATTTAAAACGGTGAATTTTCGCCCACACTCGGCTTTATCAAACCACTAGACTAATGAGTAGAAGAAGTCTTCTTCGCTAATGCTTCCAGTTTTCAACTTCTACCCTACTCATTAGTATAGTGGTTTGATAAAGCCGAGTGTGGGCGAAAATTCACCGTTATAAATCCTGTGTCCAATAAATTATATTACTTTTTGAATTTTATTTTAATTGAACATAAAAAATTCAAAATATCAAAAAACCTATTTATAAACAATTTGAAATTTATTTCATAAAATATCAAGAGTTATACAAAAAAAATAATAATAAAGCATTATTAAAAAATTGCAAAATCACAAATTAGAATGGCAAAAAGAACAAATAGATAAGGTGTGTTTTTTGCACAAAAATTTTTTACAATTTGAACACCTCTTTGTGCCTCGTGTTCTAGGTCTGCATTCTTGAATTGAACAGTATCAGATGATTTTTTGATGACTTCTAGTGGGTTTGTTTATACGAGTTAGAAAGCACTCAGTAACAAAAATACTTATGGGAAAAGAGGAATAGGATACAACATTCAAATCGATATTAACACATTCATGGCAGAGCAATCGCCCTTTTTCCAAAACAGAAAGAATTCTTGTTGAATTAATTGAGGGGAAAATGCGGTGCAATTGGGAGGACGTTATATGTTGTCAATGTACAAATTGGTAAAATCGTTCAACCCTTAAAATAACTGAAAACAACTCAACAGTTTTTGAAATAAAATCATGTTCTAAACTACTGCAATAAAATGTTTTTTTGATGTAAAATGCCAGTCCAGTAACATAACATAACATATTTATTAAAGCATCTTGAAATTAAGCAAAATAATACAATCTCGTAGACTGCCAAACTGCATCCAGTTTGTTTTTAAAGTCATTCAACGTAGTAGAATTCACAACTTCACTTGGGAAAGAATTCCAATCTTCAAAAGCTCTTTGTGTTAGAAATGTTTAGAGATACTTGTTCTGGAAATTTCAGCTTTAAATTTGAAGCAATGCGATCTACAAATTCTTGTTGAAAAGTCAGGCAGGACATCTTCTTTTAATATCATATTTTTCTTTACAATGTTAAAAATAGTAATCATTTCATTTCTCTTTATTCTATAATAAAGTGAGGGTAAGTTCAAAAGTTTCATTCTTTCGGAATAAGGAAAATTTTTTATAGCAGATAAATTTTTTGTGAAGTTTTTTTGAACTTTTTCAATTTTCTTGACATAAGTATGAGAAGAAATTCTACGAAATTGACACCAAAATACGTACTCATTTTTAAAAAATTATCCAGAAGCCATGCTTCTTGCCTATTATATCAAAATAAAGCGCAAACTTCAAAACACCTTTGTTTAAAAAAAGTTCTAGATCTAAAAAATTTAGCAATCAAAGATTGAACATTAATGGACCGAATGTTCAAATTCCAAAAATCCTACTTATACATTCCCTAGAAGTCAAGGAGTTTATTAAAATGGGTGATTTAAGCATAAATAGTGAAAAAATTTTGAAGTGGAATGATAGCTTCTGTAGCTTGAAGCAGGATAATTTGAACAGATTAGGACTCATTAACAAACTCTTCCTTATTCATTACTAAAGGACAATGATGGCTTAGAGAATGTGATGCGAAGTAAATGAGCATTAGTGTTTGAAACATGTCACTAGCACATGTCAACTTTAATATATCATTCGTCTTTCATTTAAAATAAAAAAAGGTAATTTTACAACTATAAAAGTTCGGGGTAACATTAAGTTTTACTATATTTATAGCAATATTACTATCAATGTACATAAATTTTACTCAATTTTTTGAATAAATAAATATTTACAATATTTTTCTGTAATGTCAGTAATGCCAATATTTTGAGTATTTAGACAATATATTAATGATATAGAGAACATAAAAATTTTTCATATAAGATAATTTTTCAGTCAGATATTTTACCTCATTGAAAGTGGATTCCCTGAGAGAAATTTCTAAGTATAGTGAAGTTATGCATTGTTACAGTAACCATTTAAAGTAGTTATTGTAGGCACTTTTTTTCAATATTTGACACTCATTACCCCTGTAATTGCCAGAACAAATGTAGCAAATTTGATACCTTTGTTTAATTTCATTTGAATTTTAACAAACAAAACAAAATTTATTACATCATTTTAAAAAATAAATGTCGAACAACTTTGATTAAAAATGAAATTTGTATATTTTTGGTAATGAAAAAAAAAGTAAGATTTAATTTACATTAAATACCATTTATTAAGAAGGCATTGAAATTTTTCTCAGTTTTTCTCTGATAGCTGTTATAATTACCATTGGTCTAAACTGATTTTAGATACTTGCCTAGATACTTATTTTGAGAAATTAATAGATATAATTGTGAAAGAAAGAAAGAAATGACTTTATTATTAGAAATATACATTATTAACAAATAAATCACAAACAATATTAATAATAATAATAATAAAATTGACCTTCATTCAAATAAAATTAACTTTCAAGCTTTTAACTTTCGGTTGGAAAAGATCGTTTCTTTCCCTGAGACGCCAAAGAAAGCTTTGCTTGCGTTCCGACATCTTTACAATTGGAGCATATAGCACAAATTATAATTCCAGAAATTTTAAAACAGCTATAGTTTCCAAAGGTTTATAAAAACCGCAAAACTGACTTCGTATATGATGAATACTCACTTAGCTAGGAGTGAAATTAAATTAATATCCCTAAAGACAACTTTAAATGTCGGAAAAATTTGTGGATGGGAGATGATGTGTTGCTAGAGATATCAAAAAATGAAATAACCTTTTAAAAAATTTAAAAATACTGGCACCGAAAAAATAGCACTTTATTGATGAATATAAACAGATAAGAAATCTTATATGTAAAGCTGGAAATTTGAAGAAAGAATTTTATCGCATCGAAGTCAGTTGTATCAAAAATAAGTCAGAATTCATTTGGCAAAAATTTAAAAATTATATTGGTAATTCTTAACCCTATTAGTGCTGGGCAAAATTTGTCCGCTCAAGTGCTGGGGGGGGGGGGGGGGGCGTAAAGTGCCCCCCCCCCCCTATTTTTCTCAGATATTAATAAGTTTTTATAAATATTTTTGATGTTACATATATATTTCAACTATGCTGAATTCAGTAGTGATGTCCATTTTTTATCAAAATCAATCAAACTTGTCAAAAAATTGATTTATATTTGACTGCTCATCTCAAAAAGGAACTTTTTATCTAAATAAGTATATAAAGTTTTTTACACATGTATACACATTTTCAAATATGCTGAATTCAGTGGTGATATTCATTTTTTATGAAAATCATTCAAACCTGTCAAAAAAGTGTTTTACCTATGACAGCTCATCCCAAAAAAGAAACTTTTTATCTAAATAATTATATAATGTTTTTTACACATATACACCCATTTTCAAGCATGCTGAATTCAGCGGTGATATTCATTTTTTTTTATAAAAATCAATTAAAGTTATCAAAGCATTGATTTATATATGACAGCTCATCTTAAAAAGAAACTTTTTATCTAAGTAATAATATAAAGTTTTTTACACATATATACCCATTTTTAAGCATGCGTAATTCAGTGGTGATATTCATTTTTTATAAAAATCAATCAAAACTGTCAAAAAATTGATTTATCCCAAAAAGAAAGGATCAGACACGGTTTTTTAAATTACCTGACAAAATAATTTAAATATGATAGCCCATGTCAAAATTAAAATTTTAATTCTTTAAAAGTTTTTTATACATTTCAAGTATGCAGAATTTAATGGTGATGTTCATTTTTTATGAAATCAATAAAACCTGTCAAAAAATCGATTAAACCTGTAAATGAATTTCAAATATATAAACATAAAAATAACTTCTACTTGCAGTTTTCTCTGGTAATTCTTTTCTTAATTTATTTAATAAACCAACTTTAGGTGTTTAATTCACTCAAAATATTTCATTCTACAGTAACTTATGTAACTCGATAGGATCTCCATCTTTTTGGCTACAAATTCGTTATCGGCTCGTAGTCTCTACATCATATTATAATTTAGAGTATGTAATTTTGGTATTCATTCTATGATGATTCTTTTTTTGTAGCTCTTTTTTCATTAGAAATTTATATTTTTCAATGTGTGTTCGAAAAATTTTTTATAAGGTTGAAATTACTTTTTTCCTCTCAGGCCTGAATATTTGTCAATCAATCTCATTTCAAAGGTTTTTTTCTTCAATTACAAAAAGTTGTCAACTTTCTTCATCTAAAAAATTTTCTCTTTGACACAAAAAGAAAAAGATGGACAAATTCAATTTAAATTAAAAATATCTTGATAGTGACTAAATTCTCACATATTGGCACCTGTGCCATTTTTGATAAATCTGACCTATTCTAAATTTTCAGATTTCCTACCCATCGTAGCTAAATGTTAACTGTAATCCTAGATGATAAGCTATAGATTTAAATATTTTTCATTTGTAAGAGAGGAACTTTTTTTTCACAGTCAAAATCTTTTTTGAAGTATATAATTAAACCACTTCCTAGTTCATTAGAACATGGTAGATCTTCCATTTAGTAAAGATACATTTTTTTTTAATTATTTGTTTTGATCACATGTTCTCTTTTCAATTAGTTTTCAACTTGGTTCCTTCTCTCATACAAATTTTCAAAAGATTTTATAATATGTTTTATTTTTTTTAATAAATATTTCATACTCAAGATGATTGTAGAAAGTATTATAAGCCAAAATATAAAAAAAAATATTTTTACTATATACCTAATATGCAGCCATTTTTTGAAATTTTTTTACAGAACTGATTTTCATGCATACATTACTAATTCAATAGCCACTTCGAGATATTTTTTAACCGTATTATCCAAAATCCAGTACAGAAATAAAATAAGCATAGTCGATTTGGTATAAAACAGATATTTAAAATATTTTTGAAGACAGTATCTAGAAGTAAACCGCAAATCTGATTCAAGCTTTCAGATACTTTAAAACCATAAATGCCAAACCTGAATCCAAAAATGAAACCAGCATCTTCCATTTGGCATAAAAACAGATATTTTATTTAAATTTCAAAAATATTTCTGTAGACATTAGACGTAAATCCAACATTTGATTGACACTTTCAGACATTTAAAACCTCTAAATGCAAAAAATGATTTCAGAAATAAAAATTATCATGGTCGAATTGGTATAAAAACATATATTTCATCTAAAATTTGAGAGAATATTTTGGGATATAGTTTTCAGACATAAACCGTAAATTTGATTGACACTAGCAGTAAAACCTCTAAATGCGAAAACTGTGTTCAGAAATGAAATCATCATGATCTATTTGCTATAAAAACAAATTTTAGAATTAAACGCAAATTTAATTGATACTTATATGTATTTTCAAATTCAAACTGCAAAAATTGAGTCCATAAATGAATCTAGCATGGTTGATTTGGTATAAAAACATATATTTAATTGTAAAATTTGAATGAATGTTTTTGGAGATAATTTTTAGAAGTAAACCGCAAATTTGATTAACACTTATAGGTATTTCCAGATCCTAAACGTAAAAAATTAGTCCAGAAATGAAACCAGCATTGCCGATTTAGTATAACGTATATATTTTATGTAAAATGTGAAGGAATGTTTTTGGAGACAATTTTCAGAAGTAAACCGCAAATTTGATTACTACTTATTGGTATTTTCAAATCCTAATAAAAAATGAATCCAGAAATGAAAACAGCATGACCGATTTAGTATAAAAACATATATTTTATGTAAAATTTGAAGGTATATTTTATTAGATATATTTTTGATCAATCAAAATTTTGATTGACATTTTCTAAAAAGTAGCCATGATTATTAAAAAAATTAAATATATAAAGTGTTATGCGTTCCAAACTCTATATAATTATAAATTTTCAGGGTATTATATAATTTCCTAAGTTATAAGGTTAAGTACAGATAATGTCAAAATTTTGCTGAAAAATATTAATTTTTGATTTTGATTGACAGTTTTGGACATGAAGGGGTCATTCAACTACCATGAAAATGGTTTCAAAAGATGCAGCTAGCGATTTTAGGAATAGTCATAAAATTTGAAGGGATATGATTCAGCCAATTTTCTACAATAATTTTTTTGTTAAGGGGGGTTTTACGCCCCCCCCCCCAGCACTAATAGGGTTTGCTATGAAATACCTTCTAGCCAACGCTAACAAATTTTCTGACTTCTCATTAATCTTCATTTTCACTGACTCTTTATCATTATTGAAATCGCTAAAAAGCAAATCCTCAATATCCCCCTACCTGGAACCCATTTTATACGTTTACCAAGAATTAACCACTCTGTTCACACTAAGATTAATTTGGTCCCCTGGACACTCGGGAATAAGAGGTAACGAATTTGTAGATAAACTTGCAAAAAATTGTCTCTGCTACTCCGACCAGAAATATCCTTTCTCTTTAAATTTCTATAAGAACCGCTTGAAAGCTACGGTTTTTGACTTTTGGACGGAAACTTGGAGGCAATGTAAATACTATCAAAAGTTTCCTATTTTAGGAGTGAAATGGCTCAACCAAAGTTTTACTAAATTAAAAATTGCAGCTCTTCCTCCGAACATATTAAGATGGCTAGTAGGCAACTGTTGTTGTAAAGCATTTCTCTTCAAAATAGGTAAAGTTAAAAATACAGCGTGCCGCTTTGGTTGTGATTGTACAGAAAACCCTGATCAACTTATCTTCAGCAGCGACAAAACTAAGCACCTCACAGATCGATTCCATTCAAGTAATATCTCTCAAAAAGGCTTTTCCTTATATGCTATCTCTCATATACTACTATACCCGACTTTACTCAAAAATACTTTCTCTCTAATTAATTCCATAGAACACATCTTGTTCTCAACTCCAGTGTAATCCGATTACTTCACTATTAACTTTCCTTTTTTTTTCTCCTCGCTCTATTCCTTCTCTTTTCCTGCATTTGTTCTTCATACTCCATGTTTTCTTTCCTTAAGTGTCACCATTTTATTTTATAATTAGATCTTTTTAATTTAAAGTTTCTCTGATAGTATCAAACCAACTTTCGGATTATATTTTATCTATAAGCTGTACCATCATCTAACCAACCAACCAACCAATTCTAAAAAAGAATGTGATGTTAATTTAAAAAATGTTTCGGAAATGGCGAAAGTATTTAGTCGACACTTTTCTTGTTTGTTTTCATCTGAAATGGAAATTGTAAAGGAAGAAAATATTTTGAATGAAGTTCAGTTTTAATGTTGTAAGTCTGAATGATGTTAAATGAATTGAAGGGCAGCAGTGATGCTACTGATTTCTTCGGCGAATCCATTCAGCATTTAAAACTTATAAAATCTTCGATTTGCCAAGCCTTAAGTATTGGATTTAACAGGTGCATAGAATGTGCGTATTTTCTAAAAGTGTTCAAAAAAAGTAACGGAGTCCCTGTTCTAAAAAAGGAGATCCAAGACTGGCAGCCAACCATAGACCAATTCCAATCATTTGTTGAATCTGCAACTGAAAAAAATTTTACAGAAACAAATCAAAAAATTTCTTGATATGAATAATTTTATCTTTCATAAGCAATTTGGTTTTGAGATCTTTTTTTTTGTTTTCTTAGACATAAGTCCTGCTTTCAACACCGTTTCTCATGGATTGATAATGAAAGAACTTGTAAAATTTGATTTCGATGCAAATTTCCTCCAGTTTTTTCATTTCTTATTTTTTTTAATAATTCCTTGTTTATAAAAGTGGTATATCTGAGGAAACTAAAATAACGTCGTAGGTTCCACAATGCTCCATTTGTGGACATTTGATTTTTTACTGTACATAAATGATATTTCTTTCAACAACACTGGTATTGTTTTCTCGTTGTACGCAGAGGACGTTTTCTTACTTACTCCTATAAAACCAAATCTAAAAGAAAACGATGATCAAGAATTTATCAAGAGTAATTTAAGCAAAGTTTTCGAGGGTATTTTTTAGTTGAATAAAAACAAAACTAAAGGATGTCATTTCCCAACGCTCAAGCGTAGTTTAGATGTTTTTTTCTATTACGGAAATAAGTGAAGTTCTAAAATCAAAGCTTGAAGCGGAAAGATCATATCGACCATTGTTGTGTAGAATGCGTGGCTTATTTGGTTAAAATAAATATCACAAAATGAATAGGGTGGGAGAGTAACCTCGGGGAGGGAGAATTCAAAAGGATGACGATAAGGGGCGTGCCCGCCTTATATAGCCATGTATGAATCCCCCTCTGCCCCTTAGTCGTCTCGTGAAGGTTTGTCCGCTGGATTTCTTGCTGAAGGGATATAGCGAATGTTTTGTTGGAGCTTTCTAAGTTGAATTGGGAATTTCTTCTCGAAACTTTTAATGATGTTGCGAAGTCTTGTTGATTGAGAACCATTGTTGCAGGCGGCGTGAATAGCGACGAGGCTGTCGGAGAAGAAGGTAGCTTCATCCGGGTATTGAGAAGCGGCGAGGAGCAGGGCTAGGAGCTCATTGGTACTGATTGAGGAGTCGGAGATAGCTGGAAGGGTGAGTACTCCTCTGGGACCAACGATCGCGATTTTCCGGAGTGTGGCGTCCATAAAAACTGGAATTGCGCTGGAAGGATTTGTCTTGGCGAGAATCGGGACAGCTCTCTTGATTTGCTGCCAAGCCTCCAGCCAACACGATTTTGGAAGTTTTTCGCCATGGAGGACGCGAAAGAGCGGAGAGAATTTTCTAAATTTTCTTGGGATGCATCCTAGGTAGTACTGGATGTAGCCAAGCATCTTTTGAAGAGGTTTTTCCGGAGGGTTGCTTTCGAAGGATGCGGCTGCTAGTTATATAAAAAATATTTTATTATTTTTTAATTATAAAATTGGGAGATTTTATAGGTAATCGCCTGTGGTGAATTAGAGAGCTTGAAAAATGGCACAACCATATTTCCTGCAAATCTTGGACAGGTTCTTTGTTTTTCATGCTTATATGCAATTAATTATCTTTGCAAAAATATCCGGCAAGCTTTGACAAATATATTTCAATTTCATATATTTGTCTTTTCAAATAAATTTCTTCTTCTTCTTCTTCTTCTTCTTGAAAGTTTGAAGTTTAGCACCCATGTTCATCATCAAATATTTAAAAATATCGTAAAACTTGAAAACATAGTTTCCAGTATACAACTATATATGTTTGATTAAACCTATATAACTTGAATAGCCACGACAAATTCATTTCTAAGCATTTTTTTTGTCAGACTTAACTTCAAAAAATTTTAAAACCGACTGTATACTTTATGTTATATAGTAATTGCTAAGAAGCAAAAGTATATAGAAATAGTATACCTGAAATTTTTTCTCTCGGTATCTCACACGCTAATCAAAATATCCGTGCTGCATATTGGCATATGGAAAATTTGTTTTTACCTTCAGTGATCCTAATTCAACACTCATATCAAAATAAAAGTTAATGTTAAACATTGAGTTGGGTGTAAGGATAATAATTCAACATTTGACATATTTTTAATAAATCATAACTTTTGCTTCGTCTTTATGGAACGAATTTGTTTACTTATGTAAAACACTTTTTCTTAGCTTTTATAATTTTTCAAATATTTTCTATATTTAAGGTTGAATATTTTCAAATATTAAATATTTTTGGGCATTTAATTATTATAAATATAAATAAAATTGGCAATTAAGGTAGTTAAATTTACCTCGAAATAAAATTTAGAAATAAATAAAATCTTTGTTACTTGCAATACTAAACATATTGAATTTTACTTTTGAATAGAAAATGAAGTTTTGTTTCTATCTTAAAAAAAATGTTAAACTTGGCTTTTTATTGGCTATGTCCCCACTGCTTCCCCTCAATTTTTATAATAAAAGAGTTAAATAAAAATATCACTAACATTTTTTTTTATAAAAAAGATTAATATTAAATTTTTGTTAAGGAGTTAGTTTGTTAGATAGACATGAGGGAGATAACCAATAAATTTAGATTCATGGTTTGAAAGATCTAAGCTTACAAGGAAAGGCTCATGAAACCAAATCTATCTTCCTTACTCTATCGTTTCAAAAGGAGAGACATGATTACCGTTTGTAATATCCTTCTTGGAAAGATGCTCATCAAGTCTAGAATTTTATCTGATTTTTCAAAAAGAAACCAAAGATTCCACTCTCAAAAATTCCAGAAGTCGTTTTGTAAAAAGTCCTATTTAAGAAGGTTTTTCTCTGAAAAAATGATTAATGACTGAAATTCACTTCGCGATGAATGATATTGTTAATGCTCCAAACGTATATGATTTGGATGAATTTTGGAACTTTATTTAACTCTTTCATACTAAAAATTTTCATTGGAGGGAGAGAGAGGGATGAGGGGAGATAGGCAATAAGTATACACAAACCTAAAATAAACATAATAGAAACAAAAAATTTATCTTAGATAGAATTGCAATAGGATAAAATCGAATTACAAAATGACCAAATAGAATTGCAAAAGAGTAAAATAGAATTGCAAAAAGAAAAAAAAGAAAAATTAAAAATGGTATATTAAAAAATTTTTTATTTAAATTTGAAAACACTAAATTTAACTTTGATCTATATGATACCTTGCTTCATAACACTTTTCTCATTTCATTTAAACACATAGGGAGATAGTAGAACACAACATTGTAAAATATGCAGGTTTAAATTGTTTTGCGGTTTCAGTGTATGTCCGTTAATACGCATGCCATTATCTATTAGACAAATAAATCAAATTTAAAATTCTTCATATTTTTCGTAAATATTGACAATAGAATTGAAGGATAAAGATAAAATGAGCTGAAAAAGAATAGGTGTATTGATTAAGCTCAAATGAAAATATAAAAATGAGAAATCATATAAGTTCTTAAAAAATCAAAAAATAATAGAAAATCAGGTTCGAATAATATTTTGGGTGGAAAAAATATTTTTTTTTAAATAGTGTGATTATGGGTGGGCTTGATGCAATGCTACACGGTTATGGGTTGAATAAAGTAAGTCTACGCACTGCTCTATTGTTATGTGCTATAAAAAAATTATTCTCCATCCACCTTATTCATATTTCTGGCTACGCCACGAAGTGTTCGCGTCGTAAACAATTCTCTATACTTTTTTGGTAGCCATTTGCTTTACAACACCACTAAACAAAACGAAAAAAATTGCTTCCACTTTTTCATCCTATTCAAAAGAGCAATTGTGAATGCCGTCGCATTCAAATCAAAGTAAAGAAGAAGAGTAAGAAGTTTCATATCCATTTAAATTTGTATTTTTCACCTTTCAGTGGCCACTCTAAAAAAATTTTTTTTAGTGAATGATTTACTTTTTACTGTTTCATCAACATTTCTCTGATTATTATTATATAATATCATTTAGAATTTTTTTAGAGTGGGAAGGAGATAACAAAGATGTATAATTTCACTTTATATACATATATAAATTTTTCGGAAATATTCTGTTCTTTCAATTTTAGAAAATATCATCTGCTTTTTTTTTTTTTAAATTTTAGAGTGGGAGATAACAGAAAAGTACCGAGAAAACTAGGTCATTAATATTTTTAAGTTATATATACACATATTCCAATTTAAAAAGTTATCATCTTTTGGATATTGAATGCTGTGTATTTATCCTTTTTCAAAGTGAGACATGGCATCATATGTGGGCATGTTGTTTTATAATAATATGCAAGTTTTTTTTGCTTTTCCGTATTTAACTTTGCTTACATTTTCTCGGAAGTTACAGTTTAATTTTGGATATTAATAATTTAATTTTAATTGATAGATCGATCCATTATTTTATTTATTTTTTGCATTGATCTTTTTAATACTTAACCTTTTGATGCGCAAAAAGTCATCCTACTGCTTCCTCTTCAAGTTATAGGAAAAATCATACAAAAGAGTAGATGATATCAATGATAGTATCTCCATTTCCGACATGTTTGTCCGCGGCAATAGGGATAGATTGTATGAATGGGTTCAGTTGGGTTGAAATTCCAAAAATATATTAGTTCACTTTTACTGTGATTTACCCTATAGTCTATTCTATGCAATTTCAATGCCTTTATTATAAATAGGGTGGACTCTCGATAATAAAGTGAACAGAGCATGGTACTATTGAACAAACAATGATTGGTCTTTCGCACTACATAGGGCAAGGTATAATGACAAAACATGCCTAGAAGATAGGGATAAGCTAGCGGCATGTGCCTACTATTTTTTCTTTTTGGGGTCCAAATTTATTTTAATTTTTATTAAAGAAAATTCACAAAAAATTTACAAAAGAAAAAATAGGGAATTTCCTATTTATAATACACATATTGAGTATATGGGTGTGGTGGGTGGGAGTGTATGAAGTGACGAAGTAAAAGAATGAAAGAAAAAATTTCTGGCTCCTTGACGGGAGATCTGCTAGGTTTAGGTGAGTGTCGACATAGAGGACTTCTCTTTCTTCTTTGAGCTGTGAATCTAAAAATTTAACGATTAAGTCAATAAAAAGATTCCTGCTTCCCTTGTTTTTGAACGCTTGTATTGCGATGGTATTATCCGAGAGCACTCTGCAGTTTCCTTTGCTCCATAACAATCCTACCATAAGAGCGAGCATTTCCATTATGTGGATTGGGTGCTTTGAAGGGAATGGAATTGAGATATTGTGTCTTTTGGTTGCGATGCCTATTCCTTCTGGAGTGGCATCCACATAGATTTGTGAGTTTATCAGAGAGGTTTGGAAGAATGGAACTTGATTGTCGATACTTTCCTCCAGAAACTTCCAATAGATGTTTTCACATTTGGAATTTTTCCTGTCGTTTATATAACCCCAAGTTATAGTCTTGAAACGACATGCTACCGTCTCTAGGTAGTAATTTAGGTAGGCATATGCCGCTAGCTTATCCCTATCTTCTAGGCATGTTTTGTCATTATACCTTGCCCTATGTAGTGCGAGTTTGTACTTCTTCTTAGTTTGTGGTAATAACTGAATAGATTTACCCTTTAAATCCAGCAGGAGGCCTAGGTATTGTAATTCTTCTGTTGGTATCAGCAGGCTTTTAGTCTTGTTGATGGTGACGTTGCATTCATCCTCATTGGTGAAAGCTTGAGTAAAGTTTACAGTTACGTTCCAGGAGACTCCTTTAATGAGAATGTCGTCTAAGTAAACAGTGACGTCACAGCCTTTGTGTCTTTCACAGAAGGTGGCGATTAGCTTGTTTAAAACCAGTTGCAAAATTCCAGACGCAAAATTCGCCCCCATAGGGAGTCTTTGGAAGAGATAAAATTGGTTATGAATTTTGAAACCGAAGAGACGTAGGTATGCTGGGTGTATGCGTATCCCGTAGAATGCCGAGGATAAATCCAATTTGCAGGTATACCTGTAGCAGGAATTTGATTTCTTGAGGCTAGTAACTCCTTTTAGTTGAAGTTTCTCTAACTTGAAGAGTACTTTAGAAAAGGAGAAATTCTGAATGAATCTTGTTTGATTATTCCCTTTAGGAATAATAAAGACAGGAGAGATAATTGTAGGAGTTTCAGAGACTTTCCTTACTACTTGTTGATTGATAAGGGCAGGAAGAACATGCTTGTTAATAAAATTTTGTTGTGCCTGATTGGGTTGCATCCAGCGGGAGAAGGATTGGAAGCTCTTTCCTGATATTATAATAGGTTTGTACCCAAATTTTAGTATTTTGACAGTCCTTTTACATCGAAGGTCTTTGGGCGCCGTCCAGACTGAACTTTTGCTAGAGAATGTACGGTGTTGTAATCCATTGCCTTGTAATAGCGTGTGAGGCTTGGTGGAGTTCAGAGTGCAGCTATTGAATGGAGAAACATCTGCTAAACTGACATCGTCGTCTTCTCCGTTGTCTTCATCTTCCGAATGGTTTCCCTGCCCTGGCTCATCCATCAAGCTTGGTGGAACAGGTGGTTCTTCTTCCGTGGAGAGAATCTGAGTGAAGATGTTTCTCCACGTCCTTGGTGATACCTTGTCCTTGTTGGCTAGGTAGTTGAGTGTGACCACATTTCGCGCTCCTATTTCATCCAGTAAGTTATCCTTGCGGATTTCGTCAATGATGTGCGCAGGGTCTTCTTCAATGGCCAGCAGAGGCGTTTCTTCCGTAGGTCCTTCTAAGGAGTAGGGAGGATATATACCATTAGAAATAAAAGTAATTCGTCTAATAGAAATATTGGTTTAATGTCGAATAGTATAAAATTTACCTTTGGATAAATTGGTTTTAGAGCAATTCGCACTGGACCAATTGGTATTAGGCTAATTGGAATTAGACCAATTATCGAAGTTCACTCATTATATATAAAGTGTATGCTGCTAGACAAAATGCCGACAAATAAAATGTCGAAACTTTTAATGGTGACAGACAAAATCCCGACAGTCGCAATGTCAACATTTGTTCAAATATGTTTCTCCTTCCTTAATCTAAATAAGATTAAGTTGAATTATGAAAATTTTCCCTGCTCCATTCTCTAAAATCGAAATCCACTTTTTAGAAAAATATTCAAATTATTTTTTTCAAGATTAATATAATTATGTTTATATTCTAACTCATAAGACGAATGTTAATTCCACACGCAGATGACTCAAAAATAGTTTTCTTCATATAAATACCTAAAAAATAATATTTAAAAAAAAATTGGAAGCAATTAACGATCAATTAAATTCTGAAATTTTTTCAATGCTCCATTTTCCAAAATGCCGATTCACTTTCTAATATAATTTCTGCTTTCCGAGTTCGTTTTCATATTCTTTTGTATATAGATGATGAAATTAATTAATCTATAATTTAATATTATAAATCAGTGCTGCCAATTTAGATTATTTAAATCCAGATCTAGATTTTTTTGAACTCTTTTAGATTTAAGAAAACCTCATCTAGATTATAGATTATTTTATGGATTATTCTAAGAGAAAAAAATTTTTTTTTAGATTATTATTTTGATCCAAATAAAATCAGGTAAAATGGAAACTTTTCTTTATCAAAACAGTTTTCTTTTAAGTCTAGAATTTATTTTCTTAATTATCAAAAACTAAAAAAGATTGAAGTGTAAAAATTTTACTTCTCTCTCTTGGCCAAAGTGTCGTTTTCGATAAAGTTAAATCAAACACTTTCACATTATTTATAAATAGTAAATTTTTATTTATAAACTTGTATAATTCTTTTACCATATATTTTATATCATACTTGACAACCTAAAATTTTAGAACGGGAGATATTAGCAAAATCTGGAATCCCCAGTTATACTGGGAGCTTCACTGTTGCTATATGTATATGCAACTAATAGGAAGTAAGTAATTAGGAACATAATTTTAATTTAATTTAATGGAGAATATTTGTTTGTTTGCGGATCCACCCAAGGGGACCTGCGTCGTCATGATGGTGAGTCTAGGTTCAACGCAGACTTTTAATCCTACAAACCTCTCAAGAATGGGTAAATGAATTGCTGATTCTAAACCTAGATATATAAATATGATTAAATTAAGCTACAAGATTGCAATTCTAGAGTTATATATGCTCTTTGTAAGATGTGTAATAAAAGGATTTTAAATTAATTTAATAACCTCTGTAAACATTTTTTCATTTAGGGTATAAAAAATCAATAGTGTCGATTTCGACACTATGACCAACCATAAAAAAATATCGGCCATTCTAGTGTTAAAGCTTAATATAAAATAATTCATTTTCACCTTTTCTTATCAAAAAATTTAATTTTTTATTGTTTAGTTATTCTCATAGTAGGGATTGTACTTTACTATTTAATTTAGTTTAATTCACCTGAAACTTTTTTTACAGACCTAATTTTTTGATGCCGAAAAAAATTACTTACTCACAAAAATTCCGTAATGAGTGGTTGCAAGATGATGCTTTCAAAGATTGGCTTGCCAAAGTTATTGGGGATGACTCCAAAGCTTTTGCAAGAGGTGTAAATGTGAAATTAAAGCCAAGTATCAAGATTTAAAACAACATAAGACTACTAAGAAACATATTTCCATTGATCCTTCCAAAATCAGTAAAATATATTCATTTGTTGATAAATCAACTGATTTGTCTAATCTTGAGGGTAGTATTTCATTATACAGTGCTGTCACTCATCTATAAGTACTTGTGAACACCTAGTTGACATGTTGAAGAATAAGGTTCATGATAGTAAAGTAGTGAAAGATCTCAAGTTATACAGAACTAAATGTTCCAAAATCATAACTAATGTTCTTTTTCCTCATTTTGAATTGGACTTGCTCGAGACATAGGTGAAAGTAAATATAGTTTGCTGATAGATGAGTCGAATGATATCAGTGTCACAAAAATGCTTGGTCTTTCGATAATTTATTACAGTTTCAAAGAAAAAAAAGTTGTTACAACGTATCTCAGTTTGGTTGAAATAAAGAGGCTCGCCGATGACATCGTGGATGCCATAAAATTCACATTGAACTCAAAAAATCTTGATTTGTCCAAGTTAGTTGCTATAGGAACTGACAATGCAAGTGTGATGATAGGTGTTAACAACGGAGTTTACACTAAATTGAAGAAAGAAAACCCTCACCTCATATTGATAAGGTGCACATGTCACTCAATTCAACTCGCTACATCATATGCAACGGCTGAAAGTTTGCCTGGGAATTTGACATATATGATCGCAGAAACAAGCAAGTGGTTTGCTTACTCGCCATCAGGCAAAGAAAATATAGAGAGTTATATCAATCCTTAAATGATAATGCTCAGCCATTGAAAATCCAGAAAATTTGTCAAACCAGATGGTTGAGTTTACAAACAAGTGTTGAGAGAATACTAGATCAATGGAATGAGCTCAAAACTCATTTTGATTTCACAAGAAAGTCTGAAAAATGCTACTCAGCCGAGATTCTTTACCAAATGTTTTCGGATGACACAAATTTGTTATACTTTCTTTTTTTTGTCACCGATTTTACTTGAAGTTAGAAAGATAAATAAAATGTTCGAGTCTAAGAAGATTGATAAAGTTCTTCTTCTTGATGAATTAACTTTACTTATTCGATCAATTGCTAAAAGAATCATGTCTCCATCGTGTAAATTATGTGCGATTGAGCATAACATTTTAGATCATTTGAACCCTGTTCCTTATTTGGGTTACAAGTTTGAGACTGAAATGAAGCTGAAAAACATAATAAATGGCGCCACTGAAATGGTAATCAGAGGAAGATCTCGGGATTTTTTAATTGAATTGTACAAACAATTAAAACAAAGACTACCTGAGAATATGAGTATTTTGAAAAAATATTTCTTTTTTTTCTGTGAAACAAGTTTTACAGCCGGTCAAAACTCTCACGCCATTCTATAATATTATCAGTTCTTTTGGTGGCAGTAGTGAAGTTATGAGAAAATTGAGTATCAACTAAATAAAATTAATTTAGTAGATTGGATAAACAAATCTGATACCGACCTTTTTTGGAAAGAAGTTGGGGATTTTAAAGACGCCTCAGGATCTAATCCTTTTTTTGAATTACATAAACTTGCCATTTCAGTATTGATTTTACCTCACTCAAATGCTGAAATAGAGCGTGTTTTTAGCGCGATGAATCATGTCAAATCAAAAAAAAGAAATGCGATGACACTCAATTTGCTGAATGCAATTTTAACAGTGAAGTTTGGTCTGCAAAGAAAAAATAAGTGTTGTTTTAATTATTTCCTACCAACGAAGGTAACGAAAAACATTGGTACACTAGCTACATATAAAGCAACTAATATTCTTCCAGAACGTTTCAAAAGTAATGAAATGAGTGAAAAAGAAATGGAAGAAATTTTTGAAATTTCGATTATTTAATTTTTTTTTTTAATGAACGTCTTTTTTAATAAATATTTTTCTGGATTATTTTAGATTTTTTTCTTCCGCATTTTAGATTTTTTCTAAAGAAAAAAGTTGGCAGCACTGTTATAAATTTTTAAACTATAATTACATCTTTCTGACGCTCAAGATGAAAGAAAATCATCAAACTAAACAAAAAATAAAAAATTAATGTGATTTATAAAATTGAATTTTAATTTCTAAAATATCATTAAAGTTAAATTTTAAATCGCTGCATCCAATCAAAAGTAATACATTTAAAGGTTCATCAGTCGCCAGTCTTGTTCTGTATATTCACTTGTTGCAATCAAATGAGTTCTGAACCAGAAAATTCCCATTTTCAAGTTTATCCAGATATGAAAATCTTTCTGAAAAATGTTTATTCAAATCACAGTTACAATTTTTTAAGAAAATCAAGATTAATACTTCCAGTAATTGTAGAGCAAAATTTTTGAAACATTGAAAAGAATAAAAATCTTCCTTTTTTTATTGTGTTTCAAATTTTAAAAGTTTTCTTGGAAATCCTCTGATGGGTCTATTTTAACATCACAAATGAGAATATCTTTACGTTAAAGCTTTAAATTTAATTCATTCATATGAGATGCAATGCCCACTGAAAATGCTAATTTTGATGGCCAGATAGGATCACATATTAATCGATTAGTTTTGTTTTTTACTAAGAAAAACATTTATTTCATTTCAAGGCTTAATCGGAACAAAGAGTTACCTCAACTGAGCCACTTTACGGCTGCGTAAAAAGTCAAGTCTAATTATTCTGAATTCACATCTTCAAGAAAAGCTTGAAACTGACGACGATGATTATGAAGTTTAGAATAGAAACCATTGATAGTTGATTCCATTAAAGGCTTTGCAAAACTTCGTCAATTTCTATAAAAACGTCTTTTCCAGTGGTTGTACCATGCATTCTGCAGACTTACTCTAGCTCTTCTATTATCTGAAAATGAGAATCAACACCACGAATAAAAAAGAACAGAAAATATTAAACAAAACTTCCTAGAGCAAATACATTAAAAACTAAAAAAATCGGGTCTTCTCCTCTGGCACTAAATGAATCAACTGATTTTTCGAGTGCCTCACAACTCCTTTATTTTATTCGTGGTGTTAATTCTGACTCTCAGATAATGGAAGACATAGCAAAGTGTATAAATCTAAAAGTTCAAGAAATAATGAATTTGATAGTCACACATATGAAAGTTTAATATCTCGGTTTGTTTATCATAAAATTAGTCTATGTTTCAATTCGTTGAATGAAGTTAGTTTCATGTTTTCCCCATGGATGTTACAAAGTTGATACGCGGATACATAAAAAGATATATTTCAAAAATACTTATGTTTCAGACCTATTTATGCAGATAAAAATGTAGACAGCGCGCCGGAAAAGTTCATCTGGCTTCAAGGTCGTAGTTTGATGATGCCTGGCTTTGACCAATAATTAATTTTGAAGGGCCGTTCTTATATTGTGTTTTTATATTTGTGGCAACAATTCTTAATAAATAGATGTCATTAATTCTAAGTGTTTCTTGGAGAATTCAGCTGATTTTGTTGTAAAAATAAAATGGCTCGAAGCTAATCAACGCAACTTTGTAAGTTACGGTGTACAGAGCGAATTTACAAAAACCCCAAGAGAGAAAGCCCTTGAAATCGCTTTTGATTTTTACATGAATTAGCTTTGGCTTGAGTACGCAAGAGATCAAATTATTGATTAATTTTTTAGACAATCATTGTCGTATCTTCAGTTTGATAAGCGTTTTTTTTTTGAAAAATTATTTGACTTTTTATGGGGGCAGTTCATTCTGTGGCACTATCTAATTTGTTTGTTGAACAATTGGGCTGATGTATTTAAAATTGGAAAATTTGGGCATGTTTTTTGGTTTAGATATGTGGATGATATTTTATCATCTCATGAAAACTTCCTAACTTAGGCGACATATTCGATACATCTCTATTTAAGCGTATAGAATTTATTAGAGATAAAATGAGGGTAAATGAAAAGGCTGAACAAAGCTATAGGACAAGTTTCAATCACTACATCTCATGAGTTCTTTTTAGTGATAAAAAACTCAAACAATAAAACCCTTAGAACATTAAATATGCGTAGAGTATTGAACAGTTTACAGTCAACTCGCACCAGCCAACCCGCCCCTTTGTAATACCCACTCAAATTAACTAAAAGTGCATTGGCGCGAGTAGATCAGACTCCCTATTGAAACATATACAGTTGACAACCTCTAATCCGAAAATCACTAATCCCTTTGATTATTTCGGAAAACTTTAATTTAGTAAAATTATTGAATAATCGAATTATTGATTCAATAAATTATTGATAATTTAATAAACAACTGAGCTTCTTGAAGGTTTGGAAATTCTTTATATCTTGCAAGAAAACCCAATTAGAGAAAGATCAAAACACCCAAAACAATAAGTTTAAAAGAAATATTTCAAAAATTGTTTACACGCAGTAGAATCAGTACATCTGAAAATTAACTTTCATATTCTAATGTGCGATCATTTTTTTGTTGTACTTTTAGTATTAAACTGACATCTGACATTGAATTTTTAGTTCGAGACAAGTTTATACTGAGAGGAATAGAGTAAGCCAAATCTCTAAGGATTAAGGAATCCCTTATCCGGGAAAATCACTAATTGGGAAAGGCCGAATCCCAAACATTGCGAATTAGTGATAGTCGACTGTATATGTTTGCTACGTCATAATTTGAAGATGTCTTTGAAGCAAGGAATAATAAATACAATGGAAATCCTAAGTCAAAGCGCTCGTATTTAAAAGCAGTTACGGTATATGAAAGGGTAGAGAATGTTGTAAAATTTGTTTATTTTTTAAAGAACATTTGCTATGTGCTTGATATGATCTAAATGAATTGAGAGGTCTCAATGACTCAATGTATTTCTTTTTTAATACGCGATAACTATACAATTAGAGTTCTAATAATCTCTAAGTAGAAATTTTTCCAAAACCTTTTTAAGGTTCAATAAGGGGAGACATAATATCAAAATAGATTTTTTGAAGGGATGATATTGCCATACGGGAAATAATATTTTTAATTGAATATACTTTAGTTTCTTAAGGCCATATAAGTTTAAATTCAGAATAGTAATTAAAATTGCCAAACGGAGAGAGAGCGATATAAGACTTTAAGGGTATCCAATATTCTCTTAGAGTTTCAATAAAATTTAAAAAATCTTTGGAAAAATCAATCTTAAAATATAAGCTTAAAAGGTAAATACTCCGAAATTAGTTTTGTTTTCTTTATATTTAATTCTAAATTTTTAATACAACTTTTTGTCTACGCAAAGGTTATGACATAGAAAATATTGATACGAGGTCATTTTTAATCTCTGCGGTGACAGAAAATAGTACTAAAATTTTTTTCGTTTTTCTGGGGATTTTTTGTCTCAAATGGCAAAATATTTTCAGCAAATTAAAGAAATCCTCTTTAAAAATTTATATTTTAGTAAAAGAAATATAAACCTTTAGAATACAGAAACGAAGGAAAATTTACGATGAAGGAAATATAAACCTTGCAAATATTATGTGCTAACTTCGTTTGCAAAGGCGATCAAAAAGTCACAATAAAAAAAATCAATAATTATTAATCCTTTGAAATTACTGTACAATTTTTTATCATTGATGAGTGTAGTCAGTCGAGCTAATGTCACGATGAATAACATAAATATCGATAAGTAATAATGCATGATAATGATTTCCAATACAAGCACAAAGTGATTATTCCTTTAGAAGATTTCACGCTTCAAAATCGTATACAGTCGTAAGAGCGCATGCATTCCTTCCGACTCCTATGTGTGTTGATTCCTAGAGTTCCTCCTTCCCATAATATAACACAAATCTTCCTTTTCAAATCAAGGGTTTTCAGTTTCCGCTTAGATTGTCTTATGTACTGATTTATTATTATCAATAAAATTCTTCATTCCTTTTGATTAATTTATTGAGTAGCTTTTTACTTTTTGCTTTCTTCAACGAAGCCAATATTTTAATGAGAGCTCAAGACTTGGATATGCCTTTTTTACATTGAATTCATCCTCATATTTTTCGAATTAGCATGTTAATTTAAAATACTTTTTGTGAAAAAAACAAAGTTAAGAAAATTGATAAAATAAAAATTAACTAACTAATTATATCAGAAAGATGAAGAACGGAAATAGACGGTTATAAAGGTGGAGAAATTTACGATTTGAATTTAGAAATGCGTTGGAATATGGTGGAACGTTGAAGAAAGCTAAATAGTGCTTAAGAAATATGGCAAAAGTAAAAAAAACAAAAGAGTCCAAGAGGTTGAACGAAAATGTGAGAGAAGTGCTTAAAGAAAAGCTGGCATTAATAAATTGGCAGAGAACAATGCTTGAAGAGGAAATGAAAGAGAATAAGGCAAAAAAGGAAAAATATTATTGGATTTGCTAGAAATCAGGGAACCCAGAAACTGTTTGACGATTCATAACTCCTTATCGTCTTCATTACATCATGATAACCGCTTATCAATATACACTTTGACTATCAATAATCTGGCATAATTAGGACTTGGAGGGCAAGGCATTATGTTTTACAAACTAATTACCATATCTTCAATTAAAATTTTTTTAAATCTTATAACCCGTTATTTGGTTTTATTTTTAATTTATTTAAAATTTTTGGAAAACTTTTCTCTAATATTTTTCAAATTACCTTATGTAATCTTTTTTAATAAAACTTTAGTTTTTAGAAACAAAACAGATCATCATAACCATTTATCATCATCAACTGTTATCTCTCATCACCACACCCCTTCATCATTATTACCATAACAGCCTATCTTCATTACCATAACCGATCATCATCATCATCACCATAACCGCTCATCATCATCATCACCATAAACGCTCATCATCATCATCATCACCATAAACGCTCATCATCATCATCATCACCATAAACGCTCATCATCATCACCATAACCGCTCATCATCATCACCATAACCGCTCATCATCATCATCATAACCGCTCATCATCATCACCATAACCGCTCATCATCATCACCATAACCGCTCATCATCATCACCATAATCACCATAATCGCTCATCATCATCATAATCACCATAATCGCTCATCATCATCACCATAACCGCTCATCATCATCATAATCACCATAATCGCTCATCATCATCATAATCACCATAACGCTCATCATCATCATAATCACCATAACCGGTCATCATCATCACCATAACCGCTCATCATCATCACCATAACCACTTATCATCATCACTATAACCGCTCATCATCATCACTATAACCGCTCATCATCATCACCATAACCGCTCATCATCACCATAAACGCTCATCATCAATCACCATAAACGCTCATCATCATCACCATAACCGCTCATCATTATCACCATAAATCTCATCATCATCACCATAAACTCTCATCATCATCACCATAAACTCTCATCATCATCACCATAACCGCTCAACATCATGACTTTAACACTCATCATCATGACCTTAACACTCTAAACATCATCATAATCTTTCATCATCATCACCAAAACCGCCAATCATCATCATCACTAAAACCGCTAATCATCATCATTACCATAATCTTTCATAATAACCGCTCATCATCATCACCATATACCGCTCATCATCATCATGTTAACCCTAAATATCATGCATCTCTAATAACTATTGCCATAGATTTCAAGAACATTAATGGGATGGATGGAGTTGCAGGCTTAAAGCCAGTTGAGGAATTCTTGGTTTTGTGGTTTATATTGCCAGTCTGGCGTCGTTTGCAACATTCAAGAGAGTCCCCTTTTTGTTTTCATCCCCTGCACTGTTGAGACCCTTCTCAGAGAGATACGTTGTTGAGAATGATACCAA
Source organism: Nectonema munidae (assembly GCA_030549495.1). NCBI lineage: Eukaryota > Metazoa > Nematomorpha > Nectonematoida > Nectonematidae > Nectonema > Nectonema munidae. The sequence goes on from JAUIRK010000850.1 coordinate 58,846, forward strand.
CAACTTCAAGGCTCTCTTGGACAGAGTTGGTGTGTCAGCTAGTCGTGAATTCCAAAAGGATATGGTAAAAAGCACTGCTAAAACCGCTCATCATATCACGGCAAAAATATCACATCATCAGCATAACCGCTCAACACCATCACCACAATAACCATCTCACCACTGAAACACATCACCACTATACCAGCTAACATTATCATCACCACTATACCAGCTAACCATGTCCACTATGCCAATTGCCAACTAACCCATCATCAGCACTATGCCAGCTAACATCATCATCACCACAATACCAGCTAAAATTATCATCACCACAATACCAGCTAATAACATCATCACCACAATACCAGCTAATAACATCATCACCACAATACCATCTAATATCATCATCATCACCACAATACCAGCTAATATCATCATCATCACCACAATACCAGCTAACATCACCACAATACCAGCTAACATCATCATCATCACCACAATAGCAGCTAACATTCTCATCATCACCACAATAGCAGCTAACAACCTCATCATCACCACAATACCAGCTAACACCCTCATCATCACCACAATACCAGCTAATATCATCATCATCACCACAATACCAGCTAACATCATCATCATCACCACAATACCAGCTAACATCATCATCATCACCACAATACCAGCTAACATCATCATCATCACCACAATACCAGCTAACATCATCATCATCACCACAATACCAGCTAACATCATCATCATCACCACAATACCAGCTAACATCATCA
>JAUIRK010000851.1:0-42979 GCA_030549495.1 Nectonema munidae
ATATATATAATTTAATTTTTTTAATATTTTTTTTAAGTTTATATTTGTTGTACTCAAAATAATAAATAATAATAGCAAAAAATAAATTTTTAATTAACGCCATCTATTTTGCGAACTAAAAAGTTATCTTAACATATTTTTGTTCATTGCACCACTTTAACAATTTTTTTCGACATTTTTCTTTTTTGGGATTTATTTATGATTCATAATACAACTCTAAAAAAAGTAAGGCATATTCTGACAACCTCAGGGCAATGGAAACAGACTAGTGTGTGTGTGTGTGTGTAAGATTCTATTTTAGGAGAAGATGGTGAAGATGATAACAATTCTAACAATTTTAGGAAAAGATGTTGAGGATGATAATTATGCCTTGAAGATGATATGTGGACAACATATTCGTATTACCACCGATTATTTGCATTTTTAATTTACAGTTCGGTAGTGAAGAAGGCAACTATAAAAATCCTTACATACTGAATTCCTTTCAATTGATAACAGGTAAAGTTTTACGTTTAATCAAATTCCACCTTAATTCATGTATTATTGACTTGGAGTCTAGAATTCCTGCCATTTTGGTATTGATTGGGCGTACAAGGTGTTAGTTTAACTAGAAATTGTATGTTCTAATGTATTCGATCATAATCACTAAGCGTACATTGTGTGAAAGACCTGTTTCGGCTATTGAAGCCTTATCAGTTCTCATTCCGCTTTAGAAGCCTCATTACTACCTGCAATATATGCTGGGAAATGTACTCTGCTTACTACTAGCTTGATTTGAGACTGCAATGCCACATTCAATTCATAAGTAGATAAAGATCATCAAAGCTAACCGTTTTCAATAGCTTAGTGATGATGGTCGAATACAAGAGAACTTACCATTTCTACTCATATTATTATGTATAAAATGCTACTAACACCAAATAGTTATATGGTGGATTCTAACCAAAACGCACCACTAGTGATACGAATCACGTCAATCTTTTTTGTATTGAGGTTTATTCTTCTCAATAAAAATATATAGGACGCGCACACAATTTATACACACGCTATCAATCTAATTCCAAGGAATGATAATACTGCCATTTATGGCGACCACAAAACTTGGTCTCATAAAACTGGGAATGGATAATTCGGTCTCAGAAAACTGGGTAGGCTATAGTTATTCGTAGAGATTCTGAGGAAAAATTTTCTGAGACTTAGTTATCTTATTTTTTTTACAAAAAATCCTTCACATTTATTGTAAACTTATCATATGTTATGCCTCAATTAATCTTAAGTAAGCAATTATACGTTATATTGGCCTTTCTGAAGCTTTTTTAGAGGATTTAAGAGAGCTTATTTAAGGAAAGTGAACAAACCTGTTTAGGAAATCCAAAATTGATCATTTTCTATTATTTCAGACTTTAATATTTAATTTCAATTTGAGAACAAGTATTACAAGACGGAGTTTTTCGATTGAAATAACATTTTTATTGAATCGTCTTTCATTGATTAATCTCTCGATGGATATGCGGCGGTGATATGATATATTTAAAGCGCAACAATTTAGTTGCTTTCAAGGAAGATAAGCGAAATATATAAAAGCATAAAAAGTTAGCCATGATAGGATTTGCACTTGCAGGAATGAACACTCTATTACTTCTTTGATAGTAAAAGAGATTTCATTTTTGTCTACGTTCATCATCATTTTAGAAGGAATTAAGAAAATATTTAAATGTGAAACTTTGTCTGAAATCAGTTTTACAGAATGTACTGTTAAAATAAAATCAGGCAATTATAAGGGGTTGATAAAAGAGAGGGTTCTATCCCCCTCCCCACGTCTATATCTTTCGAAAGTTTAGCCAAATGATTGTGATTAATTTTGGGGGGACAGAAAATATTTGATATTTCTATATTAATAAATGAATATTTAATATATTGTAATTATGCGAAATTAGACTCTTATTAAAAGAGAATTAAAACTTCATCTAGAATAAAATATTTTAAGAAGTTTTGCCGAAATCTACCTGTGGCTATATTGGTTCTGGTTCCGTGCTGGAAATTTTATCTTTTATACTAAAGTAAGACAAGCTAAAAGTTTTTTTAGATAATTATATACACATATGGGTTAGTTTCGTTTAGTTTTCGCTTTTGTTGTTTATATGAAAAAGACATAAAAAACATAAAGCAACATTTTGGTGGGGTCCCCTCCCTTTGGTAAATTCTTGACTGATAAACACTGTATTAATATATCATCAATAAAAATTCAATCGAGATATATTAAGTAATGTAATAACGATTTTGCACTCCACTGGGTCCAATACACTTGTATATTTAAATAAATACGTAGATAAATTCTTGATCTTTTTGACATAAAGTGAACAAGAAATTGAACTTCTGCATTCCACAAACTCTTTTACGATGAAGAAACGTTATCAAAGAAGATCGAGAAGGGGTATGAACAGTTTGATATTTAAATTCTATTTTAATTAAAAAGTATAAAAACATGAAAAATATGTATATCTTCGACCACTTTTATTAAACTTAGACAAATTATTATCTTTAATTTTTTCGCCAATTTAAATTTCTAGTGACATTTTCTTTTTGATAAATGTGTCATTTATTTTCCCCTCTTTGAAATTGTTTTTACCAAATAAATTTAAGTTATTAATACTATCCCTTGGCGAATAAAAGAAAAAACCTGATAATTCTTTAGATTTAGTATTTTCTGAACTTCTTTTCTCATCACAATTTCGTTTTTGCTACACTCTAAATAATTTGTTTGTTTAAGGTCAACAGAAGAAAAGACGAAGCATGCTCGGAAGTAAGTGCTGAAGATAGGTTTAAAAAAAGAGCGCCTGCGTTATCTTGATTTCCTTTTAGTACTTATGAAATTCATATCTCATCCTTTTGTTGTGACGGGCCTCCTTTTACTCTTTATTTCTTGGATGGGAAGTAAGCTTTTTAATTTTCTCTAAGTTACACCATTGCAATGAAAATGATGTTTTTTATTTAGTTCCTTGTAAGCCATGTTTTGCTTTGCTTTTAATTTTTTTGCCTCTACTTAAATAAAACTTTTAGTTAAAATAGGTAAAGATGATAAAAATATTTTTCCATCATCGCAATTAACAATATTTTTCCATGCTTATTTATTTTAAGGAAAATGGTTTGGTAAATTTTTCTTTTTAAATCATTTCTCTCCTGTGATTCAAAGCCACATTAACACTTACAGAATGCAATATCTTTTCACAACACCCCAAAAACGCGAGATTTTCGTTTTTTCGAAACCTATACTTTCAATTATTTAGATTAGGACTTAGATGTGCAGAGTTTATACACAATAATTTCAGATCGAATGACCTTCTTCTCCTCACATAACACGATATGACGGCTACAGCTTGTATAAGCACACGCATACACACACGCTGAATCCTAATCCTATTCAATTTTGAAATAACGATAGAATGATCTACACAGAACTTTAGACCTTTCTGAAGCTTCAAGTGAAGTTTTGCAAGAAGTTGTTTTTTGAGAGAAAAAAGCTCGAGCTTTTAAGTTTTCTTGGTTCAGTGCTTTACGTAAGCAAAATCACGAATTAAGAAAAGCTACACAAATAATATTTAAAAGAGAGTGAAGCATATCTAATATGTTTGTTAGACAATTTAAATAATGCCATAGAAAAATCGCGCCATAGAGAAGCTAAAAAAAGATGAGCTATGAGATGACAATTCCTACATCTTTAATTTTAAAATGGTCCAAATTCTATATCTGATTAAAGATTTAAATATCGATTAATGCACCAAATGGAAATTGAGCACGATAAAATTCGGACAGAAAAATTTGCTTACCAACAATGAAACCATCGACAATTGAGCTTACAAAAACACTTTTTTATTTTTAAGGTAAATATTCTTTGGTTTGTTTTCATCTAGTTATCCATTATCATTATTCCTTGTCTATAATATTACACAATATAAAAGGTTTTAGTGGACAAGGTTAACAAAAATAATTCTTAATCATATTGATGATCCCTGAATAGTTGAAACCAATTTTTATTCAGCACTTTAAAATTGTTGTTCTTTGGTTTTTTAGGAAACGCAAAAGCAACGAAAAATAATAGAAGTATTGGAAATGTTTTATCAACTCCTGATCCAAAGTTGGAATCAATATATTTAAACAGATTCAAAAGTAATACTCATAAAATATTGTAAACACACACATGTGCACATAACACACACACACAACAAAAATTAAAGACGGCCTAAATGTTGATTTTAGGAGTTTCCGTTAATTAGTATGGATTTCCTCGCGTGACCGTATGGGGGCTGAGCGGCCTTGCATTATTTTGACCCAAAAATTTGAATGAAAATCTGTCTAAAAATTAAAACATCCCTATACCCTGCAAATTTCAAAGTACAGATTTACTTCAAAAAATGTCATAAGTTAGACTTTTAAAAACTTATAATGCTGTTGAGTGTTATTTTTTCTAAAAAGTATAGAATAATAATTCAATTCAATAATAAAAAAGTAAAAACTTTTCTCAGAATTTTATAATAAATTTGGCTTTATTTTAAAAAAAGAATCAAAATTAATATGTAAAAGCAAACACAACGGTAAAATAAAAAAAAACTAAAAAAAACAAAGGTAAAATTTATATACCATTGAAACAGTTTTCATATAAAGTTCTTTTGTGTTGATCAAAATGATTTAGACGACATGAGAAACATCTTCTTCGTTTCTTTGAAATGGGCTCATCAACAACACTTTCCGGTTTGCAAATCGCATAGGATTTTAGAATTAATCTTGCATCTAAAGCTGTGCTTTTGCGTTCAACATGTTTTTTCATTGAAGTTTCAGTGATAAGAAAAGATAGTTGTGGATGTAGCGTTCTCCTGCCACTAAATTTCACCAAAAAAAGTACTAGCTTCAACTTCTATTTCTTTCTTGTGGATTATTAAACTTCAAAAATCTCGTAACGAACTTTAGGCTTTTTTCTCCTTCAACTTCAAGCGGGTGGCAAATAAGAAATATAACAGAGAATTTTTTCAACACTAAAGTTTAATAGAAAAAATGATTTATTTTGAAAGGTCTTTTTTTCTTTCATTGTATTTTTTGTTAAATTGAAAATTTCCAAGAGGAAATGAGGAGGCAGAAATAAAATCCGTTTCCATTGACATTTTTTTTTGGAACAAATGGAATATCAGAGATGTTACGTAAATACATACTCCTAGGTCTTCCACTTCTTGTTACACCATTCCAAAATATGTACAGTACTATAGTGAGCTTTTATATCAATTTTACTTATATCATGTCTGTTTTCAGCGATAGAAAAAGAAGTAAAAATCAAAGGGACTATTTTTATTTTGCGAAAAAAATGAAGAAGTAAAAGAATCTGTGAGAGCTACTTCTAGATGTGATAATCCTTTCATAATAAAGGACCGTTTGCAAATGATATCAACAGAAACTTAGGCGGCAAACACTTGACCATAGGCTATAATTAATACGAGAAGATATAGTAAAAATATGACAAGATGTGGGAGGGGTCAAAAAATAACCAAAAATGGTTGAGATCATTTGTGAACGCTCCCTAGGAGAAATCAAATAACACAATGTCGAACCGTCTGTGATGTGATTAAAATTTGTTTAGATTCTTTATTTTCTTTATTGAAGGAACTAAGAGCTGTAAGCTACACGGTCTACTTAAGTTTATTTTCATATCGTATATCTATAAACATAATATATGTGTGGAGATTTACAATCTCTACCAAATCTAGGCCAATAATCATATTATTGTCTTCTTTCTAAATTGATGACTTTTGTAGTTTTTAAAGAAAAAATATGTTACTTTCAAGTAGTCATTGCCAGATTTCATTATACTAAGAAATTTTTCCATCATGAGCATTGTAAAAATAAAAGAACTTGCTTAGAAAAATCAACATCAGAATTACTCCTTAATTTTTGCAAAGATGACAATTCGGTGTGTTAAGCAATTCGATGAACTCTATTTTGCTTTCTTTATCTTTTGACACTAACCAAAAATCAAACCAATTCAATGATTCATTTTCTAAATTATGAATTGCATAAATGTTTTGAATTTGGGAGACTTTCTCAAAAAGTCTTTTCGAGTGGTGTTTTCAATGTGTGAGGGATGAAATATACTCAAGTCAAAGTGAGGTTTTTGTTCGGAAAAACGAGTTTGCAGAGAAGAAATGAACGAGTCAAGATAAGGAATGAAAACACTTATGCGGAAATAATCCTCAACGTTTTTTGATTCAAGGTTCACTCTATGAGTTTGTCTTTTACACTGGCGTGGCAGTTTATGCTCAATATCCAAATTTTCAGACACTTTTTCAAATATATTTGTTTTGAAAAATTCTTCTGATTGACCAGTTGATGAACTTTAGTTAAATCAATTTGAACGGACTGTAAGGAAGAGCAAGCACAAAACAACTGATGTGCTGTTTGCCTTGAATCTCCTTTCAATTTAGTTGAACAAATCTCCAAAGCGTCAAAAAAAAATTTCAAAGCTTTCAGAAAATAGTCTTATACTTTTTTATTTGGCGGTCCATCGAGTTTCTGATAATAAAGGAAGATTGGGAACCATGCTTCTTCTATATGTGTTTTCACGAAAGAAAACAATGATCGATTTAGTGGTACTTGAGAAAAAATAAAAAATAATTAAAAATAGTTGGCAATGATAGGAGTCTTTTAATTAATATTTTACCAATTGAATTACGAATCGCAGAAACAGAGTTTAAGTCATTCACGGTCAAATTGAAACAATGAGAAGCACAATGAGTGTAAAATGCCTTAAGATACAAGTTTTTTATTTTTGCTTGAACACCATTTTCAACTCCTGGCATTGTTGAACATCCGTCATACCCTTGTCCCAAAAGTTTTTCAATATTCAAACCATAACTTTAACACTGCTTCAACAAGGAGCTTGATATTCCTGTCTTACTCATATCACTCAATGGGATAAAGCCAAGAAATCCTTCACGTATTATAACCTATAGTAAAATTTCATAAAAAAAACACAATAATTCATTACATTATCAGAAAAAAAGCAAAATTTTAAGCAAACCTGTTTATCGCTGGTATCCAAAAATCGCACTCCAAGTGACAGTTGTTCTGTTCCAGAAATGTCTGCCGTTTCATCTGCAAGTATTGAGAATCCTAACGTTTCAAGATGATTTTTCAAAACACTATCTCCGGCTTCTACTCTGAAGCTCAAAAGCTCTTTGAAATTTCTAGAGATCGATTCCGCACCTCTTATTGCAATATCGTTTGTTGCACAAAATAGAAGAGAAGACAATAGAGAGTGTAGAATTTCACGATTTTTCAAAACGGTTTGATCAATTTTAGTATTCAATTGTGATAAAATTTCTCCCTCAGGGTTATTCATTACGGAAATGAAATTTTGAGAGTCGATTTGCGAATTTTTGTGCCTCAAGGATTCGTCCACCGCCTTGTTATTCACATAATTTCCAATGTCTAGTACTAGTTCGTTTGGAAGAGAAGAACTGGATTCGGGAGAAGATTCACTTTCATTGGGTTTACTAGAATTACCGATTTTCAATTTTTTTTATTATCATTTTCGGGCTTTTTTCATCTTGTTCAGTTACACGACTATGTTTAATTTGCATAAAATTTCTAATATCCATCTTGAATTGGTTTTTCTCAAATCCGACAAGATATTTAAAAAAACGCATAAGTGAAATGATGCTCTTTAAGTGTGAAATAAACCCAACAAAAAAAACTTACGAAAAAATTTATAATCTGGAAAGACTGTTGAAGCAAAAAACCATTTTAAGTGCAGAAACAAAGAAAGAGAGCTCTTTGAAAATGGAGATTTTTATATAAAATCGCCTATGAGCTTATTTACTACTGACAAACATTCTTTCCCACTAATATCTTTTGTTCCGTCAGTTTTCAATGATAAATATGTTGATACGTTGCTTTCAGATATTATTTTTTGCAATACAAAATTTTTCAGGGCTTCAATTATTTGATTTTGGGAGATAAATAAGTAGAATTTTTCAAGATGGAAACTGCAATCTTAATTTATTGATGAAAAATATGAATTATAATCATTAATACTTGATTCAGTTTGATAACATACTCATAGATATACGCTTTTCACCCCTATTAGCGCTGGGCAAATTTTGAATTTAAAAGGTGTTGGGGAAAAGCTTAAGTGTCATCCCTCTTTTTTAAATAAAAAAATAGACTTTAAAATATATATATTTAAGAAGGATAGTATGAAAATTAGTAAAACTGAATATGGTTTGAAACATTAAAATCAATATATTAAAAAGTTAAATATAATCCAATAATTAGTTTATATTATAATGAATGCAAGGGACTTATATATTTAGGGTCAGGGCTTGGGAAATGAAGTAAAATCCTTGTTTATAACTCCGACACCTGAATTTTCAAGGACTTCGATTCCTGCTTATATATACCAAAATAACTTTTGTAGCAAAACAAAGTTATTGAACTCTTAAGACATTCTTCTTTCCTTAATTTACATAAAAAATGTTTTGAAAATTAAATTAATTGGTTATCCTTGAAAATAAATGGTATAAAAACGTAAGGATGCAGAGGTAAAAAACTAATTCATAACTATTACAATTTTTTCAAGTTGAATTTTTCGAAATAGTAAAAAACAATTTTATATTATGGGATGGCTTCAATTTTCAATGGACTTCGACTCAGACTTTCAAACAATTTTGACTTTGGGTGTTTATAACTTTGAAATCGCTCTCTATTTATTTAAAAAAAGCAATGCAAACTAAATAATTATATAAAGTTTTTTACACATGTATACCCATTTTTAAATATGCTGAATTCAGTGGTGATATTCATTTTTTATGAAAATCAATCAAACCTGTCAAAAAATTGATCTAAATGTGACAGCTCATCTCAAAAAAAACTTTTTATCTAAATAATTATATAAAGTTGTTTACACATGTATACCCATTTTCAAATATGCTGAATTCAGTGGTGATATTCATTTTTTATGAAAATCAATCAAACCTGTCAAAAAATTGATCTAAATGTGACAGCTCATTTCAAAAAGAAACTTTTTATCTAAATAATTATATAAAGTTTTTTACACATGTATACCCATTTTCAAATATGCTGAATTCAGTGGTGATATTCATTTTTTATGAAAATCATTCAAACCTGTCAAAAAAAGTGATTTACATATGACAGATCATCTCAAAAAAGAGACTTTTTATCTAAATAATTATATAATATTTTTTACACATATACACCCATTTTCAAGCATGCTGAATTCAGCGGTGATATTCATTTTTTATGAAAATCAATCAAACCTGTCAAAAAATTGATCTAAATGTGACAGCTCATTTCAAAAAGAAACTTTTTATCTAAATAATTATATAAAGTTTTTTACACATGTATACCCATTTTCAAATATGCTGAATTCAGTGGTGATATTCATTTTTTATGAAAATCATTCAAACCTGTCAAAAAAGTGAATTACATATGACAGCTCATCTCAAAAAAGAAACTTTTTATCGAAATAATTATATAAAGTTTTTTACACATGTATACCCATTTTCAAATATGCTGAATTCAGTGGTGATATTCATTTTTTATGAAAATCATTCAAACCTGTCAAAAAAGTGAATTACATATGACAGCTCATCTCAAAAAAGAAACTTTTTATCGAAATAATTATATAAAGTTTTTTACACATGTATACCCATTTTCAAATATGCTGAATTCAGTGGTGATATTCATTTTTTATGAAAATCATTCAAACCTGTCAAAAAAGTGAATTACATATGACAGCTCATCTCAAAAAAGAAACTTTTTATCGAAATAATTATATAATGTTTTTTACACATGTATACCCATTTTAAAATATGCTGAATTCAGTGGCGATATTCATTTTTTATGAAAATCAATCAAACCTGTCAAAAAATTGATCTAAATGTGACAGCTCATCTCAAAAAAGAACTTTTTATCTAAATAATTATATAAAGTTTTTTACACATGTACACCCATTTTCAAATATGCTGAATTCAGTGGTGATATTCATTTTTTATGAAAATCAATCAAACCTGTCAAAAAATTGATCTAAATGTGACAGCTCATCTCAAAAAAAACTTTTTATCTAAATAATTATATAAAGTTTTTTACACATGTATACCCATTTTCAAATATGCTGAATTCAGTGGTGATATTCATTTTTTATGAAAATCAATCAAACCGGTCAAAATATTGATCTAAATGTGACAGCTCATCTCAAAAAAAACTTTTTATCTAAATAATTATATAAAGTTTTTTACACATGTATACCCATTTTCAAATATGCTGAATTCAGTGGTGATATTCATTTTTTATGAAAATCAATCAAACCTGTCAAAAAATTGATCTAAATGTGACAGCTCATTTCAAAAAGAAACTTTTTATCTAAATAATTATATAAAGTTTTTTACACATGTATACCCATTTTCAAATATGCTGAATTCAGTGGTGATATTCATTTTTTATGAAAATCATTCAAACCTGTCAAAAAAGTGAATTACATATGACAGCTCATCTCAAAAAAGAAACTTTTTATCGAAATAATTATATAAAGTTTTTTACACATGTATACCCATTTTCAAATATGCTGAATTCAGTGGTGATATTCATTTTTTATGAAAATCATTCAAACCTGTCAAAAAAGTGAATTACATATGACAGCTCATCTCAAAAAAGAAACTTTTTATCGAAATAATTATATAAAGTTTTTTACACATGTATACCCATTTTCAAATATGCTGAATTCAGTGGTGATATTCATTTTTTATGTAAATCATTCAAACCTGTCAAAAAAGTGAATTACATATGACAGCTCATCTCAAAAAAGAAACTTTTTATCGAAATAATTATATAATGTTTTTTACACATGTATACCCATTTTAAAATATGCTGAATTCAGTGGCGATATTCATTTTTTATGAAAATCAATCAAACCTGTCAAAAAATTGATCTAAATGTGACAGCTCATCTCAAAAAAGAACTTTTTATCTAAATAATTATATAAAGTTTTTTACACATGTACACCCATTTTCAAATATGCTGAATTCAGTGGTGATATTCATTTTTTATAAAAATTAATCAAACCTGTCAAAAAATTGATCTAAATGTGACAGCTCATCTCAAAAAAAACTTTTTATCTAAATAATTATATAAAGTTTTTTACACATGTATACCCATTTTCAAATATGCTGAATTCAGTGGTGATATTCATTTTTTATGAAAATCATTCAAACCTGTCAAAAAAGTGAATTACATATGACAGCTCATCTCAAAAAAGAAACTTTTTATCGAAATAATTATATAAAGTTTTTTACACATGTATACCCATTTTCAAATATGCTGAATTCAGTGGTGATATTCATTTTTTATGAAAATCATTCAAACCTGTCAAAAAAGTGAATTACATATGACAGCTCATCTCAAAAAAGAAACTTTTTATCGAAATAATTATATAATGTTTTTTACACATGTATACCCATTTTAAAATATGCTGAATTCAGTGGCGATATTCATTTTTTATGAAAATCAATCAAACCTGTCAAAAAATTGATCTATATGTGACAGCTCATCTCAAAAAAGAACTTTTTATCTAAATAATTATATAAAGTTTTTTACACATGTACACCCATTTTCAAATATGCTGAATTCAGTGGTGATATTCATTTTTTATAAAAATCAATCAAACCTGTCAAAAAATTGATCTAAATGTGACAGCTCATCTCAAAAAAAACTTTTTATCTAAATAATTATATAAAGTTTTTTACACATGTATACCCATTTTCAAATATGCTGAATTCAGTGGTGATATTCATTTTTTATGAAAATCATTCAAACCTGTCAAAAAAGTGAATTACATATGACAGCTCATCTCAAAAAAGAAACTTTTTATCGAAATAATTATATAATGTTTTTTACACATGTATACCCATTTTCAAATATGCTGAATTCAGTGGTGATATTCATTTTTTATGAAAATCAATCAAACCTGTCAAAAAATTGATCTAAATGTGACAGCTCATTTCAAAAAGAAACTTTTTATCTAAATAATTATATAAAGTTTTTTACACATGTATACCCATTTTCAAATATGCTGAATTCAGTGGTGATATTCATTTTTTATGAAAATCATTCAAACCTGTCAAAAAAGTGAATTACATATGACAGCTCATCTCAAAAAAGAAACTTTTTATCGAAATAATTATATAAAGTTTTTTACACATGTATACCCATTTTCAAATACGCTGAATTCAGTGGTGATATTCATTTTTTATGAAAATCATTCAAACCTGTCAAAAAAGTGAATTACATATGACAGCTCATCTCAAAAAAGAAACTTTTTATTGAAATAATTATATAATGTTTTTTACACATGTATACCCATTTTAAAATATGCTGAATTCAGTGGTGATATTCATTTTTTATGAAAATCATTCAAACCTGTCAAAAAAGTGAATTACATATGACAGCTCATCTCAAAAAAGAACTTTTTATTTAAATAATTATATAAAGTTTTTTACACATGTATACCCATTTTCAAATATGCTGAATTCAGTGGTGATATTCATTTTTTATGAAAATCAATCAAACCTGTCAAAAAATTGATCTAAATGTGACAGCTCATCTCAAAAAGAAACTTTTTATCTAAATAATTATATAAAGTTTTTTACACATGTTTACCCATTTTCAAATATGCTGAATTCAGTGGTGATATTCATTTTTACGAAAATCAATCAAACCTGTCAAAAAATTGATCTAAATGTGACAGCTCATTTCAAAAAGATACTTTTTATCTAAATAAGTATATAAAGTTTTTTACGCATGTATACCCATTTTCAAATATGCTGAATTCAGTGGTGATATTCATTTTTTTTATGAAAATCAATCAAACCTGTCAAAAAATTGATCTAAATGTGACAGCTCATCTCAAAAAGAAACTTCTTATCTAAATAATTATATAAAGTTTTTTACACATATATACCCATTTTCAAATATGCTGAATTCAGTGGTGATATTCATTTTTTATGAAAATCATTCAAACATGTCAAAAAAGTGAATTACATATGACAGCTCATCTCAAAAAAGAAACTTTTTATCGAAATGATTATATAATGTTTTTTACAAATATACACCCATTTTCAAGCATGCTAAATTCAGCGGTGATATTCATTTTTTTTATAAAAATCAATTAAAGTTATCAAGGCATTGATTTATATATGAAAGCTCATCTTAAAAAGAAACTTTTTATCTAAGTAATAATATAAATTTTTTTTACACATATATACCCATTTTTAAGCATGCGTAATTCAGTGGTGATATTCATTTTTTTTTATGAAAATCAATCAAAACTGTCAAAAAATTGATTTATCCCAAAAAGAAAGGATAAGGCACGGTTTTTTGAATTAGAGAATTACGTTTAATATAAAGTATAGGGAGGTGATGAAGTTTACCGTGTATGACATTTTACACACATATACCCATTTTCATGTAGGCTGTGTTTACTAGTTATATTCCTTTTTTTTTATAAAAATTAGTCAAACCTGACAAAATAATTTAAATATGACAGCACATGTCAAAATTATAATTTTTATTCTTATAAAGTTTTTTATACATTTCAAGTATGCAGAATTTAATGGTGATGTTCATTTTTTATGAAATCAATAAACCTGTCAAAAAATGGATTAAGCTTGTAAATCAATGTCAAATATATAAACATAAAAATAAATTCTACTTGCAGTATTTCTCTGGTAATTATTTTTTAAATTAATTAAAAAACCAACTTTAGGTGTTTAATTACAGTAACTTATGTAACTCGATAGGACCTCCATCTTTTTGGCACAAATTTGTTATCGGCTCGTAGTCTCTACGTCATATTATAATTTACAGTATGTAATTTTGGTATTCATTCTATGATGATCCTTTCTTGGTAGCTCTTTTTTTCATTAGAAATTTATATTCTTCAATGTGTGTTCGAAATTTTTTTTATAAGGATAAAATTACTTTTTTCCTCTCTCAAAGCATTCTGATTAATGAATCTTCTTATTGATCTTAGTCTTTTTTTATTAGTATCGTGTATTTTATTATCAGGCCTTAATATTTGTCAACCAATCTTATTTCAAAGATGTTCATTGTTCAATTACAAAAAGTTGTCCACGTTCTTCATTTAAAAAATGATCTCTTTGATACAAAAGGAAAAAGATGAACAAATTCAATTTAAATTAAAAATATCTTGATAGTGACTAAATTCTCACATATTGGCATCTGTGCCAATTTTGACAAATCTGACCTATTCTAAATTTTCAGATTTCCTACCCATCTTAGCTAAATGTTAACTGTAATCCTAGATGATAAGTTATAGATTTAAATATTTTTCATTTGTAAAAGAGGAACTTCTTTTTCACAGTCAAAATCTTTTTTGAAGCATCTAATATTATATAATTAAACCACCTCCTAGTTCATTAGAACATGGTAGATCTTCTATTTAGTCAAGATACATATTTTTTTTTATTATTTGTTTTGATCACAGTTTCTCTTTTCAATTAGTTTTCAACTTGGTTCCTTCTCTCATACAAATTTTCAAAAGATTTTATAATACGTTTCGTTTTTTTAATAAATATTTCATACTCAAGATGATTGTAGAAAGTATTATAAGCCAAAATATACAAAAAAAAAAGGTATATTTTTACTATATATCTAATATGCAGACATTTTTTGAAATTTTTTTACAGAACTGATTTTTAGGCATACATTACTAATTCAATTGTCACTTCGAGATATTTTTTAACCGTATTATCCAAAATCCAGTACAGAAATAAAATAAGCATAGTCGATTTGGTATAAAACAGATATTTTATTTTTTTGAAAATATTTTTGAAGACATCTAGAAGTAAACCGCAAATCTGATTCAAGCTTTGAGATATTTTAAAACCATAAATGCCAAACCTGAGTCCAAAAATGAAACCAGCATCTTCCATTTGGCATAAAAACAGATATTTTATTTAAATTTCAAAAATATTTCTGTAGATATTAGACATAAATCGAATATTTGATTGACACTTTCAGACATTTAAAACCTCTAAATGCAAAAAATGATTTCAGAAATAAAAATTATCATGGTCGAATTGGTATAAAACATATATTTCATGTAATATTAGAGAGAATATTTTGGGATATCGTTTTCAGACATAAACCGCAAATTTGATTGACACTAGCAGTAAAACCACTAAATGTGAAAACTGTATTCAGAAATGAAATCATCATGATCTATATTTTTGGAAACAAATTTTAGAACTAAACGCAAATTTAATTGATACTTATAGGTATTTTCATATTCAAACTGCAAAAATTGAGTCCATAAATGAAACTAGCATGGTTGATTTGGTATAAAAACATATATTTAATTATAAAATTTGAATTAATGTTTTTGGAGACAATTTTTAGAAGTAAACCACACATTTAATTAACACTTATAGGTATTTTCAAATCCTAAATGTAAAAAATGAGTTTAGAAATGAAAACAGCATGATCGATTTGGTATAAAAACATATATTTTATGTAAAATTGAAAGAATATTTTTGGAGATAGCTTTTAGAAGTAAACCGCAAATTTAATGAACACTTATATGTATTTTCAGATCCTAAACGTAAAAAATGAGTCCAGAAATGAAACCAGCATGGCCGATTTAGTATAACACATATTTTATGTAAAATTGAAAGAATATTTTTGGAGATAGCTTTTAAAAGTAAACCGCAAATTTAATTAACACTTATAGATATTTCAGATTTTAAACGTAAAAAATGAGTCCAGAAATGAAACCAGCATGGCCGATTTAATATAACACATATATTTCATTGTAAAATTTGAATGAATGTTTTTGGAGATAATTTTTAGAAGTAAACCGCAAATTTGATTAACACTTATAGGTATTTCCAGATCCTAAATGTAAAAAATTAGTCCAGAAATGAAACCAGCATGGCCGATTTAGTATAACACATATATTTTATGTAAAATGTGAAGGAATGTTTTTGTAGACAATTTTCAGAAGTTAACCGCAAATTTGATTAACACTTATAGGTATTTTGATATCCTAAATGAAAAAATGAGTCCATAAATGAAACCAGCATGAACGATTTAGTATAAAAACATATATTTTATGTAAAATTTGAAGGAATATTTTAATAGATATATTTCTGATTAATCAAAATTTTGATTAACATTTTCTAAAAAGTAGCCATGATTATTGAAAAAATTAAATATATAAAGTGTTATGCGTTCCAAACTGTATATAATTATAAATTTTCAGGGTATTATATAATATAGATCCTAAGTTATAAGGTTAAGTACAGATAATATCAAAATTTTAATTTTTGATTTTGATTGACAGTTTTGGACATAAAGGGGTCATTCAACTACCATGAAAATGGTATAAAAGATGCAGCTAGCGATTTTAGGAAAAGTCACAAAATTTGAAGGGATATGATTCAGCCAATTTTCTACAATTAATTTTTTAGTGAAGGGGGGCGTTTTACGCCCCCCAGCACTAATAGGGTTAACATATCCCACTGAAGAACATAAACACAAGAATTTCACAGCATATATTTCATTTTATAACTCCTCTCAAAATATAAAAGATAAAATAAAAGCAAATTCTCGCAGCAGAGTAACGAATAAAAAAGTTCAAGTTCAAGGTTTCTGAAATGCATTCTAAATACCCAATTGATATTGGAAAGGGCCGTCAAATCATTTATCAATTTTGTTTTTTCCAAATACATATGAAGTTTCAGAGAAATAAAAAGTAAATAGAGTTTATCAACTTATTTTTGCTGTAATAATATTATAAAAAGTATGTAAGGCCGCCAAGGCCGGGCTTTTCTATGTAGTAGAAATTGAGTGGCCAATCGTTGCTCTAAAAATATCAATTATGGAAGATAGTGTTTATAGTACAAATAATAATTAATCGCAAAATTGATTAGAGGAGGAGAAATGTTGAGGGATGACCAATTGTTCAAGATGGATGTGTGTGTTGAAAATTTGATGCAGGATAGAGGGTACAATAATTGAGATTGTGTTCGGTGTTGATGTTTTGGATAATTGATCCACAATGTTGTTTTCGGTGCATGTAGAATGTCCGGGAGACCAGGTAATTGTGATGTTGAGTGAGTTTGGTGGCTATGCTGTAGCATGACTGCGGAATTTTATGATTGAGATTGAGATCGTTGATGATGTTTTGAGCGTCCGTGTAAGGATGGATGTGACTAAAGTTGTGGCGATATGTTTCGATATCGTCTAATTCTAATAGAGGGCTGGAAGCGGCTAAAATTGCTAACGCTTCTGTTTCATAAGATGGAGTGTTGTTGTCGGTGTGAAGGACTTGGGAGAAAAAGGGGGTTAGTGAGTTGGTGATGAAGGCATATGCAGCAGTAGCATGGTGAGAGAATTTGGAACCGTCAGTAAAGATGAAAAGATTATATGATGATGAGTGGGGATTAGTGCGTTGCATTTTGATTAGCTCTGTAGGAAACTTCAGTAGGTGAAACATTATAAAAAAGTTTCTTTTCATAAATAAATTTTTACAAAACGGATTGCATTGATAAAAATTAACACGTGCCGGTTTTTTACCCTGGTTTTCTTCCTCTGAAGAATTCAAAGGTTTTTACGGTTAGGTAGTGCTCTGGCGACGCGATTCTACGTGGTTAGTAATCAAGCTATCACTAGACAATAAGTTTGTTTCCCAAATTGGGAGCGTTCGCGTTAGAATTGTATCGTTCTCTCAGATGTATTTATATATTGTAACATAAATTCTTGTAAAATAATATATATAACAAGGTATAGCTATTCTTTTGTAACAAGGGTAGGTAGGTGTTTAGTGGGATGGAAAGTCCAGTTAGACTTGGACTCAGCATTCCGGGCGGGCCACGATATCGGAAAGGATGGGTGCGAACGCCACAAAACAACTTAATTAATTAATTAATTTAAAAAAATTAACATTTACTTGTACTAAGCTATTTGAGAATCGCTTATCGAAAAGTTTGAGTTGAAATGTATTGCAGTGTTCAATCCTACATCTTATATTGATTTTGACAATTTGAAGAACAAAACTGATCTTTTCTTGTGAAACGCTTTTTATAGCAAAAGATTTGATGACAATAAATCCATAAGTTATGTAGATTTTGTGATCTATAGGCTCAATAATTTTAAATATTTTGAATACAATATAGGCAAATGCAATATTTATTTTGGTATGAACCCATTTACTGAGGGTCCAAGATTCACATGCTATGAGTTTGAAAAAAAACCCACAAGGATGTCAAAAACATAGAAATGGGTATTAGACACTTTATAATCTTTTCAAATCCTGAAATGCTGCAAAAGGATTCCAATTGCTGTTAAAGCCGAGGCAGCGAATAAGGATAAACTCTTATTCTCTTGAAAGTGTCTCAGAAGGCAATCATCTGAAGACTCTGGCAGGAAATCTTTAGATCTGCCTTCTCTTGGCGTAGTTGTTTCAAACTAAATGATCTAGAGGTAAAAATTAGGGAGTAGACGCTTTAACCTACAGCTTCTGGTAAAACAAACTCGTTAGTCTTGGCGGACAATTGTTCTAGGAGAAAATAACTCTGAGTACAATTTACCACTGCCTTGTGGTTTAAGGTCAAGGAAGAGCAAAGGCTAAAGATTGACAATCCTGAAAACAAAATGATTAGCGTCAGGAAGGTAATTCGGCCATAAAACCTTAGCTCTATTTACTTAATAAAATGATCCGGCCAAACAAAGAGATGGCTACAGCTCAAAGTACTCCATGGGCTTATCCAATTGCCTACGTCAAAAAGAATGTTGGAAAAACTTGCAAGAGACGAGAGAAAGACTGGAGGCAACCAAAAAGATGGAGAGATGGACTGAAGGAGCGACTACAGGAGCTTGGACTCAGCCGATATGTCGCAATGGACAGAGTGAAGTGGAGACAGCGCATCTCAACCACCCACTTCCAACTAGATCACTGTTCATTGTTATGATATAAAGATAACTATCTATACCACTAAAGATTATCTAGCTTTAAAAAACTCAAAATCAAAGCCTTGAATTTTAAACAATAAATATATAATATAAATAATATAAGTTCGTATTATATTGTCAAATTAATTTGGCATAAAACTTTGCCTCACTAAGAAAAAATTAGTATTGTTTTTTTTAATTCAATCCATTATTATTCTTATATATTTCGAAAATACACGCAAACTGTGTGTATATAATAAAAAGAATATGTTAAAACAATCTGAAGAAAGCAAAAATGATAAAGTTTTCATAGTTAGATTAGGAAAAGAAAAGTTGTATTTTATACAATACTTCAGTGCAGAGGCGTAGCTAAGTTGGGGCCTGAGGGGCCGTGCCCTCAGTACCGTGCCCCCCTCATGTACCTTGGTGTGCCCCCCCCCCCCCCCATGTACCTTGAAAATAAAAATTTAACTTTTTATACTTGAATTTCATGGTTAGGGTTAGAATTAGCGTAATAATTTTACCATTATAATTTCTTTGGCAATTATGTTTTCGATTTTTTAAACTAGACATTTTCGATGAGATGTTTCCATTATATTTTTTCGATATATTTTCTTAATTTTTTTAACACTTATATACAACAAAAGATTGGAAAAAATTGCTGAATTGATTGCGTTTCCTGACCTTTAATTAAACTTTTAATAGTTATTAACTCATTTTATTTTTTTACATTCCTTTTTCATTTTGTTATATTTTTATCTTTCATTGTGTTAGTAAGAGCTACCTTTGCTTTAATTTTATTTGTATCGTAGATTGTCCAACTGCTAAACGTGCTAAGCCGAGTGATGCTATTTATAATAGTGATTTGGTTACAGCCTTAAAAAATATAGAGGGTCATTATTTAAACAAAATAGAGGAAGTTAAACATATCAGTATTATGTAGACAAGACAAATTAAATTCAAAAAAGTAGAAGTAGCATAACATAAAATAGAATTGAGCACGCATCCACATTATTATAATTAATTACATTGAATTTATAGGGAGATAGAAAAGGTCCCAAAGAAGCGGTGATATCCAAAACCCTGTGAAAATATATAAGTATAATATATTACTTAATATAAATTAAGATTAAATAGATATTAAGAGATTTGAACATTTTTCGATTATTTGATTATCTGACCATTTTGAGATTATTTGACCCTTCTTTAAGAAGAAGAAGAAGTTTATTTATCATAGAGTGAAGATAACAAGGTTTACATACACACATAAAAACTAATATAGATATGGAATATAACAAAAGATAGAATACGATATGTGATAGGATATTTTGCAAGGCCATAAAGCCGCTTAAGGAGATATCCTAACTAAATAAACGATATAAAAAAAAAGGTAAAAGAAAAAAAAACGAAATAAAGTTATGAAAATATCATATATAACATAATTTAAATGTACAATGATGCTTAGGAAGGAATACTAGAAAAGTAAAGCAAATTAAAGAATTAATTAAAATTATATACATATTTACAAGCAAAGCAATAAACTGGACAATAATTTGATAAGTATGTATTAATGAATAATTTTTTTAAATATACTTTAAAAGAGCTAATTTTCATATTATTATTAAGATGGTGAATCAGAAAGTTATTCCACACTGAAGAAATTTTGTATTTCATAGTTTGTTTATATATTTGTTTACTGTAGAAAGGTTGAATAGCTTTATTTGCATTACGCAAATAAAAGTTAGGTTTTTGGTAATTGAAAGAAACGTAATCATCAAAAATGCCCGGTAAGTAACCATTTAAGAATTTATAAATAAATAAAGATATATTATAGGTATAAATATCATTAATTTTCAATAGGTTTGCTTTATAAAATAAAGGAGAGGTATGCGCCAAAAAATTTGAGTTGAATACAGATCTTATCATTTTTTTTAAGAAACAATCAAAGAGGAGATGTTTTGATGTCCCCAAATAACTAGACAGTAGTTAATATAAGGAAGAAAAAATGAATTATAAAGTAAAAGCTTGACTTTAGTAGGAACCACGTTTTTGAATCTTTTTATGATACCAATGACTCGAGATAATTTATTATTTACATACGAAATATGCTGTTGCCATTTCAATTTATTGTCTATTACGACACCCAGAAGATTGAAAGATTGGACAATCTCAAATTTCAAATTGGTAGATATTAGTTCAGAACACTTGCTATTCCCAAATAGCATTGCTTTAGACTTTTCAAAATTAATACACATACAGTTAGCTTTGCACCATAAAAAAAGTTTATCAACTTCTTGATTAAAGTAATTAATTTTATTGAAAAACATATCACAAGAAAGAGGGATATTGATAGTTAAATCATCAATTGCCACATTTTAACATACTTTTGTCGGATCGAAAGCTACAATCTTTCAATACATGCTCATCAGAAGCACAATAGGCACAAAGAATAGAGGAATTTCTACAGTTAGTACTGGTATGACCAAAATAAAGGCACTTAGTACATTGAACATTTGAATAATAATTATAACATTTATATTTACTAAAATATATATACAGATAAAAATTAGAATTAATAAGATATGTGTAAATTTTAGAATCAATTTTAAAAATACAACTTTTCATGTTATTATAATTAGATTTAAATGAGTATAAATATTCAAAAATACCCCCATCATCCAACAAACTTTTTATTCCAGGATTTTTTGCTATAATTTCACGACATAAATCATCTGCATTAACATCATTGGGTAAGTTAATCTTTATTTTAGGAAATAAGTTTTTAACTTTCCTGAATTTTACATTATTTTCATTTAGTAGGGATTGAGCTTTGACCAAATTTGCTTCATCTGCTAAAGACACTTTTACACTATTATTCTTTTCTTTAATGTAATTAACTTGAAGATTTTTAAAGATATTCATTGTAGCTAAATTAGAACCTTTATCATCATCTGATTTCACATAAAGTATATTCTTTTTAGATTTAACAGCATCAGTATACAACTTTGTGGGAATATTTAAATTTTGTTTTATAATAGACAAATCAGATTGAATTTTAGAAACATCTTCTTTTAACCCATTTACGACCAATGTTCCTATTTGGGAACATAAGTAATTTCATCTTCGTCTGCTTTTTTCAATGACTTTGAATATAAATCGTCTGCGTTTTTTTAGATATCGTCTGCTTTGCTTGGTCGTAAATGGGTTAAAGATGAAAAATCTTCAGCGTTATTAGAATAGGAAGAAGTTTATTTAAGCTTATCAAATTCTTTATTAAGATATATCAGAGCCAGGCTAATATTTTCCTTAGAATTATCACGTGAAAGAAGAGATTTAATCCCACCTTGTCTCGCAACATTGATAATATTAATCAAATCATTTGACATTGAGTTTTGACTCAAATCAGCCATGATACAGAAAAAATCTTTTACAAAATCAGTGTAAGGCAAAATTTATGACAAAGAAACCGCCAAAAAATTTAATTAATTAAATATGCTAAATAATATAAAAATCAAATAAGCCGGGAAAAAAAAAGTTGGAGCAAATCAGAACAAAAAAAAAGAAAAGACCTTTTTGACCCTTCATGTCCAAAACTGTCAATCAAAACCAAAAATTAAAATTTTACAGCAAAATTTTGACATTATCTGTACTTAACCTTATAACTTAGGATCTATATTATAATCCTAGAAAATTTATAATTATATACAGTTTGGAACGCATAACACTTTATATTTAATTTTTTCAATAATCATCGCTACTTTTTAAAAAATGTCAATCAAAATTTTGATTGATCAAAAATATATCTAATAAAATATACCTTCAAATTTTACATAAAATATATGTTTTTATACTAAATCAGTCATGCTGTTTTCATTTCTGGACTCATTTTTTACATTTAGGATTTGAAAATACCTATAAGTATTAATCAAATTTGCGGTTTACTTCTGAAAATTGTCTCCAAAAATATTCTTTTGAAATATATGTTTTGATACCAAATCAATCATGCTGTTTTCATTTCTGAACTCATTTTTTATATTTAGGATGTGAAAATACCTATAAGTGTTATCAAATTTTCGGTTTACTTCTAAAAATTGTCTCCAAAAACATTCATTCAAATTTTACAATGAAATATATGTGTTATACTAAATCGGCCATGCTGGTTTCATTTCTGGACACATTTTTTACGTTTAGGATTTGAAAATACCTATAAGTGTTAATCAAATTTGCGGTTTACTTCTAAAAATTGTCTCCAAAAACATTAATTCAAATTTTACAATGAAATATATGTTTTTATACCAAATCAACCATGCTACTTTCATTTATGGACTCAATTTTTGCATTTAGAGTTTGAAAATACCTATAAGTATCATCAAATTTGCGTTTAGTTCTAAAATTAGTTTTTATAGCAAATAGATCATGATGATTTCATTTCTGAACACAGTTTTCGCATTTAGAGGTTTTACAGCAAGTGTCAATCAAATTTGCGGTTTATGTCTGAAAACTATATCCAAAAATATTCTCTCTAATTTTACATGAAATATATGTTTTTATACCAATTCGACCATGATAATTTTTATTTCTGAAATCATTTTTTGCATTTAGAGGTTTTAAATGCCTGAAAGTGTCAATTAAATTTTCGATTTACGTCTAATGTCAACAGAAATATTTTTGAAATTTAAATAAAATATCTGTTTTTATGCCAAATGGAAGATGTTGGTTTCATTTTTGGACTCAGGTTTGGCATTTATGGTTTTAAAATATCTGAAAGCTTGAATCAGATTTGCGGTTTACTTCTAGATACTGTCTTCAAAAATATTTTCAAAAAAATAAAATATCTGTTTTATACCAAATCGACTATGCTTATTTTATTTTTTTACTGGATTTTGGATAATACGGTTAAAAAATATCTCGAAGTGGCAATTGAATTAGTAATGTAGGCCTGAAAATCAGTTCTGTAAAAATTTTTCAAAAAATGGCTCCATATTAGGTATATAGTAAAAATATACTTTTTTTTTTGTATATTTTGGCTTATAATACTTTCTACAATCATCTTGAGTATGAAATATTAATTTAAAAAAAACGAAACGTATTATAAAATCTTTTGAAAATTTGTATGAGAGAAGGAACCAAGTTGAAAACTAATTGAAAAGAGAACCTGTGATCAAAACAAATAATTAAAAAAAATATGTATCTTGACTAAATGGAAGATCTACAATGTTCTAATGAACTAGGAAGTGGTTTAATTATATAATATTAGATGCTTCAAAAAAGATTTTGACTGTGAAAAAAAAGTTCCTCTTTTACAAATGAAAAATATTTAAATCTATAGCTTATCATTTAGGATTACAGTTAACATTTAGCTAAGATGGGTAGGAAATCTGAAAATTTAGAATAGGTCAGATTTATCAAAAATGGCACACATGACAATATGTGAGAATTTAGTCACTATCAAGATATTTTTAATTTAAATTGAATTTGTCCATCTTTTTCCTTTTGTGTCAATTTAGATAAAACTTATTTAGATAAAAAGTTTGCTTTTTGAGATGAGCTGTCACATTCAGGTCACTTTAGCAGAAAGAACAATGAGGAAAAAGTGAGGATTTGTAATCATGTATGGGTATGAGATCTTTGAAAGAAAGACACAGCGCCATTTTTTTTTATATATTGTGGCTCTAATTGGTAGTTAAGAACCAAATTAATTTATTCATTAAGAAATTTTTTAATAAAGACTTTTCTATCTCTATTTCTTTTTTATAATTTCCATATCTTTTCAATCACTGAGCACAACTTAAAATATAATAATACAGCTCATGGGAACCAACATTGCAATACATGTCGTTGAAGAATATAAAATCAAAGTTAAAAGAATTAATTACGCCCAATTTCTTCGATACACATACATAAAAATTAATTATAATCTATTCTCCATATCAAATGATATCAATCGCAAAAGAACGAAAAAAAAGTGCACAAGTTAAGAGCTCAGGTGAAAGCTTTGAATCAAGAAAATAAAGATAATTCAATTATACATGTATTAAATGGCAGTTCTTTAAAGAGTTTCGTGTGATCAAGAAAAAATTAGGCATACAAAATTTTATATTCAAAACAAAGAAGCTCACTCAACTCTTGAAATACTTCGTCTCTTTTCATGCCTTCTTGAATTATTCGCTAAATCTTTAAATTGGTTATTTAAATGATCCTTATATTCCTTGGAAATCTGAAGACTACAATGCTAAAAAGAACGCCGAAGAGAAGTTCCTAGAATACCTAACTTCAAACAACTTATATTTCAATAAATTTATCATGCTACATCATTTGACAACTCTAGAAAAGAAAGTACCTTGTATCTTTTAATCAACAATTTTGTTGTTCGCCCCGGAAGGTACAACAAAATAAGAGATTCATGGTTTCTAAATTGTTTTGATTTCAAGCCTCCATTTATATTGTTCTAAAGTCATTATTTCTAAAATTCTAAATTAGTTCTAAAGTCATTATTAAATTTACTTTAAAAAATCTTGAGTTATTTGCAGGGGCACACATCGGGGGACATTACTTTCAGTTTTATTTTTCTATAATTACAACCTCACGAGATTATTAAAAACGCATCGCACACACAGGTATATATAAACTAATGACACACCACAACAATCAGAACCCAACCACTTCATCAAAGAAACAAACCAAAAGGTGAAACCTTTCCAAGATGTACACCAACTCCGAAAGCTATCAAGCAGCTAATCCATAAAGGCTACCCAATAAGCCTAAGAATCCAGTGAAGATCGAGGACGCCTCTATTTCTCTTTTTTCAATAAAGTTATTTTTTCTTTAAAATTGTCGGTCTATTTCTGGTTCAGCAATACACTTTTCTTGTTTTAAGTTTAAGTCTTGCAATATTTTTTAATTATCGTCCACTTCTTTGTTATAGTAATGCACAATTTAGCTATATTTGGTGAGAGACAGTAATTTAGCCACATTTGAATAAGAGCACATGCATTTTTGGGCGAGGCGAATATTTTTTATAGCACATAACTATATAAGAAAGCTATAATTTAAAGCTTAAAATCCCTATTAATTACTGTAAACAAGCCCGTGGATAAGAGGGAGGGGGCAAGAGAACTAGGCCCCTTGAGATTTATTTTGCCCATTTGAAACTCCTTTGAAATACATAAATGTATACACTTTCTTATACTCCAGGCCCCATTAAAATCAGTCCCCTTGATCAGCTTTGCCTCCCCTATATTTAAAGTCTTATTTTCTTGTCAAAGAGTGCAATTATCTCAGCTTCATTTCAAAAGCTGTCATTTTTTATTACAATGGAGTACTCTGATATCTTTTCTTTGCAGCGCAAGGTTAAAAGAATTCATATATCCAAATATGTTCTCACATCAATATCACATCAGACACATATGTGAAATGAGCGAAAATATAATACACGCTCTGTGAGATCATGTCTTCCACTCTCATTCGAATGTTTATTTTTCATGACTCACATGTGTTGATAAGTGAGACAAGTTTATGATGAAAAAAACTTTATCACATTTCGTTCTAAATTTCGGTTTATAAAAAATAAAATTTGTGTTTTTTTTACAAGTTTAAGTTCGGTTTTCACAATAAAGAGAATTCGGTTTAACAAGGATGTTCATATATGGAAAATGTAGACATAAAACTGGGGCTTACATTTTCTTGCGATATATTAAAAATTTCGGTTTAACAAGTATTCGATTTAGACAGTTTTCACTGTATATATATAATGTATAGATAAATTATATATCTGTATTGTAAGATATATTACAGATATTATATATCTGTAACGAAATTTCCGGGTACAAACGGTCCTAGTAAAGAACTGTCCCATAGCGAAGTGTCCGGTAACGAAATTTCCGGGTACGAACAGTCCAGTAGCGAACGGTTCGGACACCCTTGAAACAAACTTTGTGTTCCCCCTATGACACAACA
The DNA here is from genome assembly GCA_030549495.1 of Nectonema munidae. Classification (NCBI taxonomy): domain Eukaryota; kingdom Metazoa; phylum Nematomorpha; class Nectonematoida; family Nectonematidae; genus Nectonema; species Nectonema munidae. Next base: position 26,986 of record JAUIRK010000851.1, read on the forward strand.
ACTAAAGTGTTTGCGATTGGCGGAGTATGAATCTAGGTCTTTGTATTCTGATTGTGCCTCCCTGCTAGCCTATGTTCCAAAAAATCACGCAACGACAGTTGCAGGAACTAAGAGTTGTTCAAATTTCAAAGCGGTGCTTATTATTAGTAGCCAACACTACCACGCTCTTGAGACATTGGGAACAAAACACAAACCAGAATCATTGTTGTGCTACAACTCTTTCAAATCAGGTGATGCGTGCTTATACAACATACAAAACCTCGAGACGTTTCTCGATGGCTGTTTTCTGTAACTATCTTGACATGGCTGCTCTAAACACTTCTGTTATAGTGTTAGCACTCAATACACTACCAGGGTAAGTGGTAGAAAAGAATGCATCAAAGAACTTTGTTTTCTTCTTTCAGAAAGTTTCATGAAAGTGCACAAAGTGTGAGTATTCCGAGTGAAATTAATAATTTGAGTCTTCAAATTTATGGATACCAGAAGGTAATTGTCTATTTTGTTTTCCAAGTCAGAAGGATTTTTCAAGCCTGTTCCAAGTGTCATAATAACGTATGCAATGAACATAAAAAAATGTATGTGACACTTGTTTCAGTGCTTTATGAAATAAATATTCTATCTTTTTGAAAATGGGTTGGTTTAGTATATATATATTTTGCTTTTAAAAAATAGGGAAGCTCATTTTAAATAGTTAAACTTGAAGAAAAAAGCTTAAGTAAGTTTTTTGGATTAAAGAAATTTTGTTAACCTAGAATCACGCACTACCAATGATCTGTCACACGTCCTAGAATCACAGTACCAATGATCTTTAACTGGACCTAGAATCACGCGGTACCAATGATCTTTAACTGGACCTATGAATCACAGTACCAATGATCTTTCACAGGACCTAGGATCACGCGGTATCAAAGATCTTTCACACGTCCTAGGATCACGCGGTACCAATGATCTGTCACACGTCCTAGATTAAAGGTACCAATGATCTGTCACACGTCCTAGAATGTGGCGTCCACCCGATACCAATGATCTTTAACTGGACCTAGAATCACGCGGTACCAACAATGATCTTTCACAGGATTTAGGATTACGCGGTAACTGGACCTAGAATCACGCTGTACAAATGATCTTTAACTGGACCTAGAATCACGCGCTACCAATGATCTTTAACTGGACCTATGAATCACAGTACCAATGATCTTTCACAGGACCTAGGATCACGCGGTACCAATGATCTTTCACACGTCCTAGAATCACGCGGTACCAATGATCTTTAACTGGACCTAGAATCACGCGGTACCAATGATCTTTAACTGGACCTATGAATCACAGTACCAATGATCTTTCACACGTCCTAGAATCACGCGGTACCAATGATCTGTCACACGTCCTAGGATCACGCGGTACCAATGATCTGTCACACGTCCTAGATTAAAGGTACCAATGATCTGTCACACGTCCTAGAATGTGGCGTCCACCCGATACCAATGATCTTTAACTGGACCTAGAATCACGCGGTACCAACAATGATCTTTCACAGGATTTAGGATTACGCGGTAACTGGACCTAGAATCACGCTGTACAAATGATCTTTAACTGGACCTAGAATCACGCGCTACCAATGATCTTTAACTGGACCTATGAATCACAGTACCAATGATCTTTCACAGGACCTAGGATCACGCGGTACCAATGATCTTTCACACGTCCTAGAATCACGCGGTACCAATGATCTTTAACTGGACCTAGAATCACGCGGTACCAATGATCTTTAACTGGACCTATGAATCACAGTACCAATGATCTTTCACAGGACCTAGGATCACGCGGTATCAATGATCTTTCACAGGACCTAGGATCACGCGGTATCAATGATATTTCACACGTCCTAGAATCACGCGGTACCAATGATCTTTAACTGGACCTATGAATCACAGTACCAATGATCTTTCACAGGACCTAAGATCACGCGGTACCAATTATCTTTCACAGGACCTAGGATCACGCGGTACCAATGATCTGTCACACGTCCTAGAATCACAGTACCAATGATCTGTCACACGTCCTAGAATTACGCGGTACCAATGATCTGTCACACGTCCTAAAATCACAGTACCAATGATCTGTCAACGTCCTAGAATCCCAGTAGCAATGATCTGTCATACGTGGTATAATGTGGCGTGCTATCTTTTTGAGATGCTAGAATCCAAACAGGTCTCGAGCGAAGCGAGAGACCAAACACAGGGACCGTCTAGTAATAATAATAATAATAATAATAATAATACTACCAATACTACTTTTTGAAAATTTTTACTTGTTTGATTTGCAGAAAGAATTAAACTGTTTTTCAATATTTCTTTTTCATGATATATATATCATTAGAAAGCTTATCGTTTGCTACATACTCTAGAATAATTTATTTTTGCAAAAGTTTTAAAAAATTTTAATAAATGGACATTACTTCAAAAAATTTTGTCTAAATTTTTGAAAAAATTACGGACCACCTTTTTATTGAAGCATAATGTGTCTTTTTTTAAAAAAAAATTGAATGAAAATGATATCATTGGAAAGGTATACTCTTTGTGGTTAACATAGGCTAGGTTATACAAATAAATATATTTTCATTTTTCCAAAATCTGCTTTTATGTGAGGTCAGTCAAGTTTTATCTAGTTTCAAAAAATACCAATAATAATTAACGTTCTTAATTTATATAATATTTTTTCAATATTTTATATTCACAAAGGTAAAATATGATTTTTTACATTTTAAAATTTCATAGTTGAAGAAAACTGTCGAAAATTAATATATATTTTTTACTTTTTATGGGTCAGTAGTATAGGTCAGTATAATGTTTTTCTAATAAATTTAAAATTATTTTTGAAGTGAAAAATGTTGATCGAATGTACAAGATTTGAAACTATACTCTTTGTGGGTAAAATAGGCTAGGTTTTACAAATAAATATATTTTTATTTTTCCAAAATCCGCTTTTATGTGAGGTCAGTCAACTTTTATCTAGTTTCAAAAAATACCAATAATTAACGTGATGAGTTTATATATTATTTCTTCAAAATTTTATATTCACAAAGGTTGAATATGGTTTTTAAAATTTTAAAATTTCATAGTTAAATAAAACTGTCGAAAATTAATATATATTTTTTACTTTTTATGGGTCAGTAGTATAGGTCAGTATAATATTTTTCTAATAAATTTTAAATTATTTTTCAAGTGAAAAATGTCGATTAAATGTAAGAGTTTTGTTTGATAATCGTAGTCTACTTTTATTTAGTTTAGATACAACCTTTCTAATTTTTAACAAAGGGCATTCGTTAAAAATTATACCGACAGTGTGCGAAGAATAAATCACATTATTGATCGATTTTAGAGCATAATTATGCGAAGAAAGATTAACACATGTTGCATTACGCGTTTGTGAGCGCAGTGAATTCTTATCTCGCATACGCTACACCACATCTTTAGCACGCGTGTGTGGTTTTGTCGATTGAATGTACGAATTTTGTTGGATAATCGTAGTCTACTTTTATTTAGTTTAGATACAAACTTTCTAATTTTTAACGAAGGGCATTCGTTATTTTTATACCGACAGTGTGCGAAGAATAAATCACATTATTGATTCTAAAACGATTGTTATTGATTTTAGCGGTTAACTATGCGAAGAAAGATTAACACATGTTGCATTACGCGTTTGTGAGCGCACGAAATTCTTATCTCGCATACGCTTCACCGCATCTTTAGCACGCGTGTGTGGTTTATTTTATCGGGCTAGTGTACGCTTAGTTTATTTGTAGTGTTCCTAGCTTAAATCTTAGTCAAATATTAAAACGCTTATAACTTTCACATTTCTCAACAAAATGCATCATGCGATATACCAAATTAAGCATTTTTTATGGGCTTTCAGAATACATTACTTATATCATAAGTCCTTAAGAAATACCATTTTACTGTTTATATTTTCCATGGGCTTCATACCATTAATTAGCAGATAAGGGATGCATTTTAAACTAAAACAGTAATATATTTGAAGAAATATTTTTTCAGTATAAAGAGTTTAGAAAACTCTTCTCTAATATGTAATGATATATTCTCATAACCTGTACGGTTGAACGCGGGTAGACAACTTGCGTGTTATCTCCAACCCGTATATTACGATGATTCTTCTCCAACCTGTATTCTACGATGATTCATCTCCAAACTATATACTACAATGATTCATCTCCAACCTGTATACTACGATAATTCATCTCCAACCTGTATACTACGATAATTCATCTCCAACCTGTATACCGCGATAATTCATCTCCAACCTATATAATATATTTTATCAAATAATCAAAATAAAATTCTGTAATCAAAGAATCGAAAAATATTCTTTAAAAAATCAAAAAATATCAAACTTTCTGTTCATATTTTGCTACCTCATACGATGTTACAAAAGTTATTACCTATGCTTTGCAATTTGCACGATTTTAAATATTATATTTGTCAAATAATCAAAATAAAATTCTGTAATCAAAGAATCGAAAAATATTCTTTAAAAAATCGAAAAATATCAAACTTTCTGTTCATATTTTGCTACCTCATACGATGTTACAAAAGTTATTACCTATACTTTTGCAATTTGCACGATTTTAAATATTATATTTGTCGAATAATCAAAGAATCGAAAAATGTTCAAATCAAAAAATATTTATTCTTTTTAAATATATCGTTGGCTCCCTTTACTTTTAGTTTCGTATGTGCATAATTTGATAAAAATTAATTATTAAAGACTAGGTTTATCTTTCAATTTTAAAAGTAAGGGGAGCCAACGATAAAAGAATAAATATTTTTTGATTTGAACATTTTTCGATTCTTTGATTATTCGACAAATATAATATTTAAAATCGTGCAAATTGCAAAGTATAGGTAATAACTTTTGTAACATCGTATGAGGTAGCAAAATGTGAACAGAAAGTTTGATATTTTTTGATTTTTTAAAGAATATTTTTCGATTCTTTGATTACAGAATTTTATTTTGATTATTTGATAATATATATTATTTAATATCGTGAAAAAATTAATAACTTATACTTTTGAAACTCTTACAAGTCAATGTTCTTAAGACTATGTAAATCATGATAATTGAAGAGTGCTGGCAGATAAGGGTATTTCTGAATGCGGGTTGTTTCTATAAACTTTGAAATACTCGCATTTTTTTACATTAATTCTATACTGTTAATTTGAATCCATATGTAATTTCCTTTTTTTTATATTGAAAAAATGCATTTTATTGGTCTTTGATATGGCAAATAAATCTTCTTCTTCTTTATTTATAAAAATGAACAAAATTCAGGACTTCTTTCAACGAGAAAATAAATCCAAATAGAAATGTTCCGTTTTGTCTTCTACCTAAAGAAAAAAAGTTAGAAGAATTAATTAAATAAATTCGCTGTAAAAAAAGAAAAGTTATACCTGGATGTATAAATAATTGAAGGTGTGCTTACACGTGTAGATAATTGTTAGGGCGCTATGAAAATATTAAAAATGATTTTAAAGGTTTCTTAAAATGTTTATCTTACTCAAGAAGCCGAAAACCAAGTTGATCATCATGAACAGGCATTATCCCATTATATAAGATAGTATTAACATCTATAACATTCTTTTCCCATTTATTCTTAATTCTTAAAATGATATATTTCTTGCTAACAAACAAAACATAAGGAAGATTTGTTCTTTCAAATTTTGCAAAATCTAAATAGAGAATAATGTAGAAATCGTAAAGATATGTTACGGCGGTTTCCATTAATTATATTTCTCTGTACCCATGTGTGTGGCCCCGCTGTGGTTGGAAGGCTGTGGGAGGAGAGATTTCTAAGAGTTCCACCCTCGCATGGGCCACTTTTTTATTACTTCGGATCGACACATATGGCCTCAAGAGGCCATTTTCAAACTGTTACCAGTATTGTAATACAAAAATAGGTTTATAGTTATTTTCTTTGGATCGATTTTTACGACCAATCGAATCGGCTTATGCATCAGCAACGGCTGGTGCACTTTTGGCAGAAATCATTTTTTCTCTCTCTCTCTCACTGCTTGCTCTTCACTACCATATATCCGTGAACTTCTCCTTGAAGCACTTCCAGCATTTTCTTTTCCTTTAATGTAACATTTTCTATTTCATCATGGATCCTAATCATCTCCTACTCACCAGCCAATCTTTTCTATATCCTGGAGTATAAGAACAACTAGGAAATCCTCTAGGATATGCCAGTAGGATTATCATGAACATGGAGTAATGCAGATTCCCCCTCGCTAGAAGCTCTAGAAAAACGAAGTGGATGTAAGAGTTTACATTGCGAACGCTGTTTCTTGTATTTTTAGAAAAAGACTACTTTCTAAGGAGCTGGAATAAGATGATGCAGACCGCTCTGAAACTTTTCTATACGTTTTCTACTTGGACCTGAAGGTGTGTGTGTGTGTGTTGTCTCTACTAGAAAGTCAGAAAGACAAGGTCGTCAATCTCAAGGACCAGACTGTTAGATTTAGTGAACTTCATAATATTTTGAATCGACACCATGCCGCTGGACGAGCTGCAAGCTCTTTATTATGGTGCTTTAAATATTCATGCCTATATATATTTATTTATACATTGCATTTCATAATACTGACTTCCAAAATTCAAAATATTCATCACCGAAAGAATGTGAACCCAAAGTTCCTTCCTGCACTCCTATTGAAATTTAAAACATTAATTTGATACTTATGATTTCTAATTACACTCTGTAAAATTTATGTACATATATTTAAGTCTATTAATACCCTAAAATTTATTTATAACTGCCTCTATTATATCATATTTTGATTATGATATCTCCATTTTTAAATATAATAACATATTTTGACAGTTTTAGCAACTGATTCATAGTGTTGTCTCCAATTTCCTTTTTTCCTTGTCTCAAATACAACAATTTAGTAAAATAAGAAGATAACTACCAATAATATGTTTATTTTTTCCTCATGGTGTTATTTTCTAGGATGTCTAAAAGAGTTCGTCAGCAAAGCCTGGAGTTTTTTTTAAAACTAATGAAGCAAGATCATCGTCCCAGTCATCCAGCTAAATACTATTTAATTTTTATATTTATGTATGTTTTTTTTATAGAAGACCAAGGATCTAATAATATTTCAAGTGTATAATCCTCATCTAAAATTGTAGACTTTGCCGATCTAGATGAAAATCCAGTTCAACCACTTTTAAGTTCATATAATCCACACAAAAATAGAGATCTCAAGTTTAGTTGGTTTAAAAACCGAAATTGGCTGGAATTTTCTCTTTTTCTTGGTGCAACTTTTTGTTATTGGTGCCATCGTCATTTCGGCAATAATTTTTCGCAAGAAAATTCTGCTTTCGTAAAAAAGGGTTGCTCAAATTGGAAACATGCTCTAGAAAAAGGAAATTCAAAGCACGAAGGGTTTTTACTTTATAATTCTAGGTATTATGTGAAATCGATTGTGGAAATAATCCAATTTATTTATCTTAATGAACTTACCTTCAGAGGCAAAATGAATGAAAAGGTATTTGAAAATCCTATGAAAAGTTGTAGACTACTTGTTTGATTTCTTGTGTAAAAGAGACTCAAAGTTGAAAGAAGCTTCATTTATTTAATCAATTAAAACATCATTTCTTATTTTTAGATGGATAAAGGGCATTCTAAAATGGAGGTGTAATTTGGTTTGCATTGCTTTTTTTAAATAAATAGAGAGCGATTTCAAAGTTATAAACACCCAAAGTCAAAATTGTTTGAAAGTCTGAGTCGAAGTCCATTGAAAATTGAAGCCATCCCATAATATAAAATTGTTTTTTACTATTTCGAAAAATTCAACTTGAAAAAATTGTAATAATGAATTAGTTTTTTAACTCTGCATCCTTACGTTTTTATACCATTTATTTTCAAGGATAATCAATTAATTTAATTTTCAAAACATTTTTTATGTAAATTAAGGAAAGAAGAATGTCTTAAGAGTTCAATAACTTTGTTTTGCTACAAACGTTATTTTGGTATATATAAGCAGGAATCGAAGTCCTTGAAAATTCAGGTGTCGGAGTTATAAACAAAGATTTTACTTCATTTCCCAAGCCTTGATCCTAAATATATAAGTCCCTTGCATTCATTATAATATAAACTAATTATTGGATTATATTTAACTTTTTAATATATTGATTTTAATGTTTCAAACCATATTCAGTTTTACTAATTTTCATACTATCCTTCTTAAATATATATATTTTAAAGTCTATTTTTTTTATATAAAAAAGAGTGATGACACTTAAGCTTTTCCCCAACACCTTTTAAATTCAAAATTTGCCCAGCGCTAATAGGGGTGAAAAGCGTATATCTATGAGTATTTTATCAAACTGAATCAAGTGTTGATTATAATTCATATTTTTCATTAATAAATTAAGATTGCAGTTTCCATCTTGAAAAATTCAACTTATTTATCTCCCAAAATCAAATAATGGAAGCCCTGAAAATTTTGTATTGCAAAAAATAATATCTGAAAGCAACGTATCAACATATTTATCATCGAAAACTGACGTAACAAAAGATATTAGTGGGAAAGAATGTTTGTCAGTTAAGTAAGCTCATAGGCGCCGTCAGGTATGTGCAAGGGGTAGCTAGTGGGAACTATCAACGTGTTAACAAAAAATTATTTCAAATGTTTAAAAAAATTTGAGGCTTGAATTCCCTATATAAAAATATCCATTTTCAAAGAGCTCTCTTTCTTTTTTTCCGCACTTAAAATGGTTTTTTGCTTCAACAGTCTTTTCAGATTATAAATTTTTTCGTAAGTTTTTTTTGTTGGGTTTATTTCTCACTTAAAGAGCATCATTTCACTTATGCGTTTTTTTAAATACTTTGTCGGATTTCAGAAAAATCAATTCAAGATGGATATTAGAAATTTCATGCAAATTAAACATAGTCGTGTAACTGAACAAAATGAAAAAAGCCCAAAAATGATAATAAAAAAAATTGAAAATCGGTAATTCTAGTAAACCCAATGAAAGTGAATCTTCTCCCGAATCCAGTTATTCTCTTCCAAACGAACTAGTACTAGACATTGGAAATTATGTGAATAACAAGGCGGTGGACGAATCCTTGAGGCACAAAAATTCGCAGAACAACTGTCACTTGGAGTGCGATTTTTGGATACCAGCGATAAACAGGTTTGTTTAAAATTTTGCTTTTTTTCTGATAATGTAATGAATTATTGTGTTTTTTTTATGAAATTTTACTATAGGTTATAATACGTGAAGGATTTCTTGGCTTTATCCCATTGAGTGATATGTGTAAGACAGGAATATCAAGCTCCTTGTTGAAGCAGTGTGAAAGTTATGGTTTGAATATGGAAAAACTTTTGGGACAATGGTATGACGGATGTTCAACAATGGCAGGAGTTGAAAATGGTGTTCAAGCAAAAATAAAAAACTTGTATCTTAAGGCATTTTACACTCATTGTGCTTCTCATTGTTTCAATTTGACCGTGAATGACTTAAACTCTGTTTCTGCGATTCGTAATTCAATTGATAAAATATTAATTAAAAGACTCCTATCATTGACAACTATTTTTAATTATTTTTTATTTTTTCTCAAGTACCACTAAATCGATCATTGTTTTCTTTCGTGAAAACACATATAGAAGAAGCATGGTTCCCAATCTTCCTTTATTATCAGAAACTCGATGGACCGCCAAATAAAAAAGTATAAGACTATTTTCTGAAAGCTTTGAAATTTTTTTTTGACGCTTTGGAGATTTGTTCAACTAAATTGAAAGGAGATTCAAGGCAAACAGCACATCAGTTGTTTTGTGCTTGCTCTTCCTTACAGTCCGTTCAAATTGATTTAACTTAAGTTCATCAACTGGTCAATCAGAAGAATTTTTCAAAACAAATATATTTGAAAAAGTGTCTGAAAATTTGGATATTGAGCATAAAATGCCACGCCAGTGTAAAAGACGAACTCATAGAGTGAACCTTGGATCAAAAAACGTTGAGGATTATTTCCGCATAAGTGTTTTCATTCCTTATTTTGACTCGTTCATTTCTTCTCTGCAAACTCGTTTTCCCGAACAAAAACCTCACTTTGACTTGAGTATATTTCATCCCTCACACATGGAAAACACCACTCGAAAAGATTTTTTTGAGAAAGTCTCCCAAATTCAAAACATTTATGCTATTCATAATTTAGAAAATGAATCATTGAATTGGTTTGATTTTTGGTAGTGTCAAAAGATAAAGAAAGCAAAATAGAGTTCATCGAATTGCTTAATCACACCGAATTGTCATCTTTGCAAAAATTAAGGAGTAATTCTGATCTTGATATTTCTTTCAAAGCAAGTTCTTTTATTTTTACAATGCTCATGATGGAAAAGTTTCTTAGTATAATGAAATCTGGCAATGACTACTTGAAAGTAACATATTTTTTCTTTAAAAACTACAAAAGTCATCAATTTAGAAAGAAGACAATAATATGATTATTGGCCTAGATTTGGTAGAGATTGTAAATCTCCACACATATATTATGTTTATAGATATACGATATGAAAATAAACTTAAGTAGACCGTGTATCTTACAGCTCTTAGTTCCTTCAATAAAGAAAATAAAGAATCTAAACAAATTTTAATCACATCCCAGACGGTTCGACATTGTGTTATTTGATTTCTCCTAGGGAGCGTTCACAAATGATCTCAACCATTTTTGGTTATTTTTTGACCCCTCCCACGTCTTGTCATATTTTTACTATATCTTCTCGTATTAATTATAGCCTATGGTCAAGTGTTTGCCGCCTAAGTTTCTGTTGATATCATTTGCAAACGGTCCTTTACTATGAAAGGATCATCACATCTAGAAGTAGCTCTCGCAGATTCTTTTACTTCTTCATTTTTTTCGCAAAATGAAAATAGTCCCTTTGATTTTTACTTCTTTTTCTATCGCTGAAAACAGACATGATATAAGTAAAATTGATATAAAAGCTCACTATAGTACTGTACATATTTTGGAATGTTGTAAGATGAAGTGGAAGACCTAGGAGTATGTATTTACATAACATCTCTGATATTCCATTTGTTCCAAAAAAAGATGTCAATGGAAACGGATTTTATTTCTGCCTCCTCATTTCCTCTTGGAAATTTTCAATTTAACAAAAAATACAATGAAAGAAAAAAAGACCTTTCAAAATAAATCATTTTTTCTATTAAACTTTAGTGTTGAAAAAATTTAGAAGTTGAAGCTAGTACTTTTTTTGGTGAAATTTAGTGGCAGGAGAACGCTACATCCACAGCTATCTTTTCTTATCACTGAAACTTCAATGAAAAAACATGTTGAACGCAAAAGCACAGCTTTAGATGCAAGATTAATTCTAAAATCCTATGCCATTTGCAAACCGGAAAGTGTTGTTGTTGAGCCCATTTTAAAGAAACGAAGAAGATGTTTCTCATGTCGTCTAAATCATTTTGATCAACACAAAAGAACTTTATATGAAAACTGTTTCAAGGGTATATAAATTTTACCTTTGTTTTTTTTATTTTTTTTTTATTTTACCGTTGTGTTTGCTTTTACATATTAATTTTGATTCTTTTTTTAAAATAAAGCCAAATTTATTATAAAATTCTGAGAAAAGTTTTTACTTTTTTATTATTGAATTGAATTATTATTCTATACTTTTTAGAAAAAATAACACTCAACAGCATTATAAGTTTTTAAAAGTCTAACTTATGACATTTTTTGAAGTAAACCTGTACTTTGAAATTTGCAGGGTATAGGGATGTTTTAATTTTTAGACAGATTTTCATTCAAATTTTTGGGTCAAAATAATGCAAGGCCGCTCCGCCCCCATACGGTCACGCGAGGAAATCCATACTAATTAGCGGAAACTCCTAAAATCAACATTTAGGCCGTCTTTAATTTTTGTTGTGTGTGTGTGTGTTATGTGCACATGTGTGTGTTTACAATATTTTATGAGTATTACTTTTGAATCTGTTTAAATATATTGATTCCAACTTTGGATCAGGAGTTGATGAAACATTTCCAATACTTCTATTATTTTTCGTTGCTTTTGCGTTTCCTAAAAAACCAGAGAAAAACAATTTTAAAGTGCTGAATAAAAATTGATTTCAATTATTCAGGGATCATCAATATGATTAAGAATTATTTTTGTTAACCTTGTCCACTAAAACCTTTTATATTGTGTAATATTATAGACAAAGAATAATGATAATGGATAACTAGATGAAAACAAACCAAAGATTATTTACCTTAAAAATAAAAAAGTGTTTTTGTAGGCTCAATTGTCGATGGTTTCATTGTTGGTAAGCAAATTTTTCTGTCCGAATTTTATCGTGCTCAATTTCCATTTGGTGCATTAATCGATATTTAAATCTTTAATCAGATATAGAATTTGGACCATTTTAAAATTAAAGATGTAGGAATTGTCATCTCATAGCTCATCTTTTTTTAGCTTATCTATGGCGCGATTTTTCTATGGCATTATTTAAATTGTCTAACAAACATATTAGATATGCTTCACTCTCTTTTAAATATTATTTGTGTAGCTTTTCTTAATTCGTGATTTTGCTTACGTAAAGCACTGAACCAAGAAAACTTAAAAGCTCGAGCTTTTTTCTCTCAAAAAACAACTTCTTGCAAAACTTCACCTGAAGCTTTAGAAAGGTCTAAAGTTCTGTGTAGATCATTCTATCGTTATTTCAAAATTGAATAGGATTAGGATTCAGCGTGTGTGTATGCGTGTGCTTATACAAGCTGGAGCCGTCATATCGTGTTATGTGAGGAGAAGAAGGTCATTCGATCTGAAATTATTGTGTATAAACTCTGCACATCTAAGTCCTAATCTAAATAATTGAAAGTATAGGTTTCGAAAAAACGAAAATCTCGCATTTTTGAGTTGTTGTGAAAAGATATTGCATTCTGTAAGTGTTAATGTGGCTTTGAATCACAGGAGAGAAATGATTTAAAAAGAAAAATTTACCAATCCATTTTCCTTAAAATAAATAAGCATGAAAAAATATTGTTAATTGCGATGATGGAAAAATATTTTTATCATCATTACCTATTTCAACTAAAAGTTTTATTTAAGTAGAGGCAAAAAAATTAAAAGCAAAGCAAAACATGGCTTACAAGGAACTAAATAAAAAACATCCTTCTCATTGCAATGGTGTAACTTAGAGAAAATTAAAAAGCTTACCTCCCGTCCAAGAAATAAAGAGTAAAAGGAGGCCCGTCACAACAAAAGGATGAGATATGAATTTCACAAGTACTAAAAGGAAATCAAGATAACGCAGGCGCTCTTTTTTTAAACCTATCTTCAGCACTTACTTCCGAGCATGCTTCGTCTTTTCTTCTGTTGACCTTAAACAATCAAATTATTTAGAGTGTAGCAAAAACGAAATTGTGATGAGAAAAGAAGTTCAGAAAATACTAAATCTAAAGAATTATCAGGTTTTTTCTTTTATTCGCCAAGGGATAGTATTAATAACTTAAATTTATTTGGTAAAAACAATTTCAAAGAGGGGAAAATAAATGACACATTTATCAAAAAGAAAATGTCACTAGAAACTTAAAATTGGCGAAAAAATTAAAGATAATAATTTGTCTAAGTTTAATAGAAGTGGTCGAAGATATACATACTTTTCATGTTTTCATACTTTTTAATTAAAAAATTTAAATATCAAACTGTTCATACCCCTTCTCGATCTTCTTTGATAACGTTTCTTCATCGTAAAAAAGTTTGTGGAATGCAGAAGTTCAATTTCTTGTTCACTTTATGTCAAAAACATCAAGAATTTATCTACGTATTTATTTAAATATACAAGTGTGGACCCAGTGGAGTGCAAAATCGTTATTACATTACTTAATATATCTCGATTGAATTTTTATTAATGATATATTAATACAGTGTTTATCAGTCAAGAATTTACCAAAGGGAGGGGACCCCACAAAAAAGTTGCTTTATGTTTTTATGTCTTTTTCATATAAACAAGAAAAGCGAAAACTCGCAGTGTCCTCAGTTCTTCTAAATCCATTACTGACGTGTGCTTCTGTCTATTCTATTTCTATTAAATTTATTGAATTTTATCTTTTACTAACCCATATGTGTATATAATTATCTAAAAAAACTTTTAGCTTGTCTTATTTTAGTATAATAGATATAATTTCCAGCACAGAACCAGAACCAATATAGCCACAGGTAGATTTCGGCAAAACTTCTTAAAATATTTTATACTAGATGAAGTTTTAATTCTCTTTTCATAAGAGTCTAATTTCGCATAATTACAATATATTAAATATTCATTTATAAATATAGAAATATCAAATATTTCCTGTCCCGCCAAAATTAATCACAATCTTTTGGCTAAACTTTCGAAAGATATAGGCGTGGGGAGGGGGCTAGAACCCTCTTCTGTATCAACCCCTTATAATTGCCTAATTTTATTTTAACAGTACATTCTGTAAAACTGATTTCAGACAAAGTTTCACATTTAAATATTTTCTTAATTCCTTCTAAAATGATGATGAACGTAGACAAAAATGAAATCTCTTTTACTATCAAAGAAGTAATAGAGTGTTCATTCCTGCAAGTGCAAATCCTATCATGGCTAACTTTTTATGCTTTTATATATTTCGCTTATCTTCCTTGAAAGCAACTAAATTGTTGCGCTTTAAATATATCATATCACCGCCGCATATCCATCGAGAGATTAATCAATGAAAGACGATTCAATAAAAATGTTATTTCAATCGAAAAACTCCGTCTTGTAATACTTGTTCTCAAATTGAAATTAAATATTAAAGTCTGAAATAATAGAAAATGATCAATTTTGGATTTCCTAAACAGGTTTGTTCACTTTCCTTAAATAAGCTCTCTTAAATCCTCTAAAAAAGCTTCAGAAAGGCCAATATAACGTATAATTGCTTACTTAAGATTAATTGAGGCATAACATATGATAAGTTTACAATAAATGTGAAGAATTTTTGTAAAAAAAATAAGATAACTAAGTCTCAGAAAATTTTTCCTCAGAATCTCTACGAATAACTATAGCCTACCCAGTTTTCTGAGACCGAATTATCCATTCCCAGTTTTATGAGACCAAGTTTTGTGGTCGCCATAAATGGCAGTATTATCATTCCTTGGAATTAGATTGATAGCGTGTGTATAAATTGTGTGCGCGTCCTATATATTTTTATTGAGAAGAATAAACCTCAATACAAAAAAGATTGACGTGATTCGTATCACTAGTGGTGCGTTTTGGTTAGAATCCACGATATAACTATTTGGTGTTAGTAGCATTTTATACATAATAATATGAGTAGAAATGGTAAGTTCTCTTGTATTCGACCATCATCACTAAGCTATTGAAAACGGTTAGCTTTGATGATCTTTATCTACTTATGAATTGAATGTGGCATTGCAGTCTCAAATCAAGCTAGTAGTAAGCAGAGTACATTTCCCAGCATATATTGCAGGTAGTAATGAGGCTTCTAAAGCGGAATGAGAACTGATAAGGCTTCAATAGCCGAAACAGGTCTTTCACACAATGTACGCTTAGTGATTATGATCGAATACATTAGAACTTACAATTTCTAGTTAAACTAACACCTTGTACGCCCAATCAATACCAAAATTGCAGGAATTCTAGACTCCAAGTCAATAATACATGAATTAAGGTGGAATTTGATTAAACGTAAAACTTTACCTGTTCTCAATTGAAAGGAATTCAGTATGTAAGGATTTTTATAGTTGCCTTCTTCACTACCGAACTGTAAATTAAAAATGCAAATAATCGGTGGTAATACGAATATGTTGTCCACATATCATCTTCAAGGCATAATTATCATCCTCAACATCTTTTCCTAAAATTGTTAGAATTGTTATCATCTTCACCATCCTCTCCTAAAATAGAATCTTACAACACACACACACACTAG